>JAVSBS010024485.1:0-40859 GCA_033124195.1 Coracias cyanogaster | reverse complement strand
ACACCAGCCTCGCTACAACCTCCTTTTAGGTAGTTGTAGAGAGCAATAAGGTCTCCTCTCAGTCTCCTCTTCTCCAGACTAAAGAGCTCCAGTTCCCTCAGCAGCTCTTCATAAAGCATGCTTTCCAGACCCCTCACCAGCTTCGTTGCCCTTCTCTGGACCCACTCCAGCTGCCAAGGATCTGCTGCCAAGGACCGCTGCACGCAAGTTCAGCTCTGCCACACTTCGGAGCATTTATAATTCAGCCTCAAATCCACATCTTATGAGTTCTCAGGCAAAACCCAACCCTATAACACCAAAACCAACAAGCATCACCACCAGCAGCAATGGGCTGACAACCTCATAAAAGGAGCTGCTTCTCACACTTGGAATGCAGATCTGCCTTCCCAGCACCACCACCTGGGCCCAGTTTGATGGTGCATTGGTGACACTGCCGACGGTCGTGCACAGCTCAAAGGACAACAGTAATTTAAGTCGTAACCCAGCCAAATGTGCATGTGCTTACCCTAGGGACCACTCGTGTCTGTAGAGGAAGCACACACTTGTGCTCTCCTCAGTGATGGATTTCTGTAGGGAAATGTGGAAAATGTGGAATATAATTGCTCGGTGTGCAGTTTACCATGTCTGCCAAAGTAAACATTTCCAGCTTTCCAGAAGATCTGTAACAGTTGCCAGCTGTCAAACCCTGTGTTTTATATCTCATCTAACACATGACAGTTACAGTAGCACGGAGCCCCAGGCATCATGTAGAGACATTACTTCTGTGCTGGGTTTGAAAAAAAAAAAAAAATTAAAAAAATGTTAAAAAAGGAAATTTTCAGAAGACATCTCTGGATTTCACACTTTTTGCTGGGATCTGGGATTCTCCTTGAAGGTCCCCTACATAAATATTGGCTTATATTGTAAGATCAGATGTGTGTACTCTCATAGAGTCTCCTAAAGCCTTTCCTTAACTCATGTTTAAGTCACTACTAGAAGAAGACATACTCACAGGCACGGCCAAGCTCTCTTATTTTTCTCCTTAATTAAGAGGCACAAGATGGGGTTGATTCACCCTAAATGGGCAGAATAAAGTGATGCCCCCACACAAATAATTTATTCACCCTCCTGCCTTCCCAGCACCAGAACCAAGGGCTTAGATAACACCAGACAATGAATTCAGCTCACCTTGTGCTCAGCTTTCATATTAGGGAGTCCTATTGACCTAATCCTAATTTTTTTGTCACCTTTGCCCCCAAATGTGACTTTTGCACTGTCTTCTAAGAGGACCACCTCTGAGAGCTTCAACCTCATGGCATGGCAACTGGGATTTGCTGAACTTAAATTTATGACCCTCATGCAATAATTAAGTGGGTATAAGTCTGGCATGCTGAAAAGAGGTGGCAAGACAGCTGTTAGTTACAAACTTTTTTTAAAAAGGATGTTTTATGAGCCTCATCAGAAACGTTCTCCCCTCTTTCATATAGACAGGAATAAAATTTACACATTAAGCATTCCCTATTGAGATTGAATCCCTGACCCACACAATGCATTTTTGATCTTGAAACTGTAAATGCAAACTTTTAACAGAGTTGGCAGATTGAAGCGGTGTATGAAATAAATGGCAGAGAATCAAAACTCTCCACACACCACTCCCATGATAAAATGGGGCTTCTCAAACCCACAGTCATGCTGAAAGCCAAGGTAGAAATCTCTCCACTTCTCCCAGCCTAGCAGAGCTTTCACATTGCAAGCCAACGAGCCACTGCTTGGGCCATTAGCAAAGTGTTTCCAAATTAATGTTGCTAATTCAAGTGCATCTCAGCTGGGCGAGGAGCCTGGATTCTTCACCACAAGCTGCCAGCACGTCCCTGCAGAAAGGATGAAGGTGGCACCAGGGTTTTGTGGCATGCTAGCCAGGATGGGACATGATGACTGTCTTCTTCCAGTTATAGAATTACAGAATCATAGAATCATTCAGGTCGGAAAAAACCTTTAAGATCATTGAGTTCAACCAGAAACCCAGCACTGCCAAGTCACTGCTCCACTGTACTCAGCACTTGTCAGCCCACACTGAAAATACTATGTTCACTTTTGGTCCTTGCTGTACAAAAAAAGATATGGACAGGCTGGAGAGGGTGCAGAGAAGGGCCATAAAGATGATTCAAGGACTGAGAAGCTGCCAGATGAGGAAAGGCTGAGAGAACTGGGTCTGTTCAGCCTGGAGAAAAGAAGGCTCAGGGGAGACCTTATCACCATGTTCCAGCATTTAAAGGATGGCTACAAAGAAGCTGGAGACTCCCTTTTTTACAAGGAGTCACATGGAAAAGACGAGGGGTGATGAGTACAAGTTACTCCTGGGGAGATTCTGATTAGACACAAGGGAAAAAATTTCACAATGAGAACAATCAGCCATTGGAATAATCTCCCCAGGGAAGTGGTGGTGTCCCCAACATTGGACACGTTGAAGATTCAGCTGGACAGAGTGCTAGTCCATTTTGTCTAGACCATGCTTTTCCCAATAAACATTGGTCTAGATGACTCTTGAATAGATTCTTCAATACCTGCCACCTTGTATTCTATGATTTTATGACTGCTGGAGAGCAGTCAAGTAAGCTGGATCGACAACTGACAAGGATGCAGAAGAGTCCCTTACAGAAAAGTGAAAAATCATGCCACAGAAAGTCCGATGAATTAGCGTGGTACGAGCACCACAGTCGCTCATTCAAAGGGTCACAATCTCTAACATGACAGATTACAGCCTGTGACAGCGCTCACGGGTAACAAATGGAAAATTGCACAACCCTCCACTCAACGTCAGTCACTTACAGCCCAAACCCTTTGGCAAAAGCCAGGGCTGTCACAGCTCTCACCACAAATCTCAAGAAGCAGTTAAACTCAGCCCTGCATTCCCAGTTTTAGAGCAGTATGCACCTGCAGATTTGCCACACATGCACAGGCTGTGACACTCTGGGCCGCCTGAAAGACAGCCCCATTTTGATACGCATCTACATCGCTGTCCCTGTCTTCAGAGGCCACGTGTCTCCACAACTCCTCTATAAAAATACTGATGGCCTTTGCAACAGCGCACTGCAAGCAGCCTCACAGTCAGGGCTGAAAAGAGAAAGTCAAGTAGCAAGTCAGTAACAGTGCTGGGAGGAGAACCAGGTTCCGAATTCCTAACCCTCTTCTTTAGGTACCGAGATAGCTCCATGATTTTCTCCTTCATAGCTAATGAGGCACTAGCAGTGCGGGTTTCAAAAATGTCAGGGGACTCGGGAGCCTAAATGTCATTCTAAAAGAGATCCAGAAACAGATTTACACAAGTATTCAGATTCTTAAAGATACAGACAAGCGTTAGGGAAGTATCAGTGTGGGCGATGTGCTTAAATCCTAATAATAAAGTCACTAAGCATTGGCTTTAGGTCTTGAACTCAAAAAGACACATACTTCAAAATCAGAGTAATTTGCCCTTTCCAGTACCTAGATACCTTGCTAAATCTGGCTTCTGAGTATTTCTAGTCAACAAAGGTCACTTAAGTGTAAATAAACTCAAATTTGTCCATGTCACACAAGTGGAGCCTGGGACATTCATGGAAGCCGTGCTATGGGCTGGTTGACCTAGCTGTGTCCACAAACCCAAGGAAGAGCATCACCTTCCAATTGTGAAATGCTCATTTGTAGCCCATTCTGCTCAAGACAGAACACTGAAGTCGTCTCATTTTAAACCCAGCAGCTTATACAATGTATAGATAAGAGGAAAAGCCTCTAATTTGAACTCTAATTTTCAAATACCCTAAAAGTCAGGACTCTTTTGGTCCAGGATAGTCAGATCCACACCAAGTATAAGACCGTGTAAAATTCAGAACTAAGTCTGAATGCTGAAAAGTTGCCAAGTTGAGGGGCTGATAAAAAACACTGGGCACTTAAACGACTGCCCTGAGCCTCCTTTAATCCCCACGAACTGTAACAATGTGAAATGCTACTGCCTTCAGTCACATCTCTCTTGGTTTACCCTCCTAAAAGACACAGAAGAAGCAGGCCCCATCTAGTACGACTGGAAACATTACTTGATTCAGCTTTTGTTTTCAAAGAACTCACTTCCCCCAGTGTTTTCACTATTCTCCAAGAAACTGTCTGCTTCTAATAGCCTAATTTTAATCACAAAGTTCATGTGTGGTAACCAGTCACAAACACAGTAATAGCAGTGGTTAAACTGCCTCTACAGGAATCTGGCATTTGTTTTTTAATTGAGAGAAAAAAAAAATAAAATAAAAGAAACCTTCCCAAATGCAATCCCCTGCATTATTTGCAGATGAATCACTCTTGTTTGAGATTCATCAATTTCCTTCGCTAAATGCAGAGCAGTTTTCCCTGAAGACACACTCTCTGTAGGGAGACAAAAATCCCCTAGTAAGACCCAACAGAGCAAATTGTCCCTCGGTTCGACAAGTGCAGTCACAGGAAGACCAAAATGTAGAGGTGAGGGGTGAGATGAAGAGGAAAGGGTGCCAGGAAGGAGGCTTTAGAGACACCGTGACCCTGAAGCAATGAGCACGAGAGCCAGCTACAAACTGCACCGACTGAAGAGCCCCTTAAAAAGTGCAGATGCTTCTGCCTGGGATCGCATTTAGCCCTACAGATTTTAAGCTCCTCTTGTGGAACAAAAAATAGTTACCATAGAAACGGCAACATCGCAGAGTAGCCAGTCTAAATCCAAATACACCTTCTCCGTATGGCTCGGCCCGCTGCAGATGGCATTAGGGCAAAGATCCCCTCCTACGCAGCGCCTGCTTTGATTCGCCTGGGCGATGGAAGAACGGGCAGCAGAGGTAGCAGAGACAGATATGCATCCATTTGAGGTAGTTTTTTTTTTTGGAGGGGTTGGTTTGGGTTTTTAACGTCTTACAGCATTCAGGACTGCCACACCACTCTACAAGCATTTGCTAACAAATCCTGGTTGTGTCACACACGTGGGTCCCATCTCACAGGTGATAAAGTCAAGTGGGAAGGAAAACACAGGTGGGAACATCTACTTGAGTGCTCAAAGTGAAACCATCAGTGTCTCTTTCCCCAGCTCTAAATAAGTGCCTCAGCCTTGAAGAGGGACTGAGTCCTCATCAGCACTTGTTTGGACTGAGTCTGCCCTCAGACTGTCATGGCACTAATTGTTATTGAGAAATCAGTGGGAATTTGTCAGAGGAGAGGGGAACAGTACAAATTCAGTGCACACTGTGGGCTCCAGCCACCCTGCAAAACAGCTACGGACCAAAGGTGGCTTTTACTTTCTTTGAGGAAAAGCATCCATCTTCAGATGAATGACTTTTAGGTATCACCCACCCTCTATGCGGGAGCAAACTCTGCTTGTAGGTGCACATTAGCCACTCTCACTGGAAAACTTTGCCATGCCCAAGGATGCGGGAGGCGAGAGCTGAGGTTGTTATTCCCTCACACCAAGCCTGGATGCAGTAAGTAAACTACATCAGGCCCTTTTGCTAACCTCACACCATCCTGAGAGACCCTGGCATGTCATGAAGGAAGAAAACCACACTTGCTAAACATACAGCCAAAGGGACAGGGAAGGCTGAGGGACCTGGTTCCCCACTCAACCCTTTCTGTTCTGTTTGAACTGTCTCAGGCATTTCTCTTCCAACCCTGACTTTCATATGCTGCTGCCAAACAGACCTTCAGGGAATCTCAGATGGGGCTTCACTTCATTCACCTCCTTGGACTGCTCTCCCCACCCGGTTCTTTGCAAAGTCCATGGTCAGAGCGGAGAGGTTAGAACTTTTCTCTGGTCCACAGAGGTACCACCAGACTCCATCTCACCTGAGTGGCATCTTTGATATCAGAGACATTCTTGCTCCCAAGAGCTGTGAAGGCCGCTACGTTTCTAAGGACCTTTACAGTATACTCCTAATGATGGTTATTAGGTCTCACAAAGATAAATGGCTCTAACGAGCTGAGACAGGAGCAGGTCAAAAGCCAGCTGAACAACGGAGAGATTGGGACACCGTGCACGTCTCCCAGCCAGGCAAATAGCAGTCAGGAAGAAGGGCTGGCGAGTGCTACGGACGGGGAATAACAGATGGAGTATAAATAATCTGGCAGCCTGCAAACAACATGGCAACTCACGGGTTATTAAAGCACAGCGTGCGCAGCGAGGGCCAGCCAAGGCATCAGTGCGTGAAGGGTCTGGGGGTTGCTTATGTTGGGATTTGGCTTCCAAGTGAAACCAAAAGCACGTTTGTATTAAGCACATGCCCATCTATTGGGGGGACTGAAGACAGAAAAGCCCTGCTGGACTTTAAGTCTTCCACACAGCCAGGTTAGGATTGTCTCTAAGCAGAAAGTAACCCCCAGGTTTCTCTGTTTTACACTTAAACTCCTCCAGAATACCAAATACTGGAAGAAAACACCCAAAAACACCCAAAGGGCTTATTAACTTTTGAGAGATATTGTCCTCCTTTAAAAAAAAAGAAAAAAATCAAAGTCGTGGAGAAATAGACCATCTCACACTTATAATTAAGATTCACAATTTATGCAGTGGAAAAATCATATTTTAGAGGGGAGGAAGGCATCCTGTTTAATATTTGTCTTCATACTTTTGAGTGTAGAACTAGAACCACCACTCCATCCTGAACTTCAGGGGCATCTCTGGCCTGGGTGATGGGTAGTCCCTCCATCAGTCTCTTTAGGAGAGATTTTTCCCAACAGACTCCTTCCATGCCATTAGTCTTACCATTAATTAATACCATCACTGATTACAGGAAACATGCAAAAACTCCAGTTAGAAATAGGGGCACACTGGGCTGGGCATAGTGTAGAGCTTTTTTTGCCTTAGAGAGAACAATTTTGAGCTGGGAAAAAACAACAACAACTTTAGGAAAGGAGGACCAGAGGGTGGAGACAAGAGGAATGGGACCAAAGGCGATAAATCAAGAGTTGCCACCTGTCTTAGATAACACTTCTCCCTCCTAAGCGTCTGTGCTCTTCAAGCAGTTTAACAGAGTTTGGGATAGGGATGAGGCTGCTGACAGCTCTGTCCAAGCCAGCCATCAAGACCTGCTTCACAGCAGAGAGAACTGGGAACAGGATGCCCATATGCAACATCTATGGAAAGATGAGGAGCATCCCAAATCCTGGGTAGGATTTAGTTGCCCAAACAGAGGTGGCTGGAGTGAGCTGAAAGACACCTGACAATCCACAACATCTGCATGGGACCCACAGATATGGGACAAGAGGCCAGGGGAAGCACAATGGGATGTCAGAGAAGATCCCCAGGACACTCTCTGCCTCTCTCTAAGAAACTAAATCCCATGATCTGTATCCAGCATTCATCTTACCCAAGCTACAGGGCTTTAACTCTAAAAAATGCATTGATTCATAAATCTAGAAGGTGCTTTGTTTGGAGACTGGCTTCCTGATGCAAATCTCTCTTAGCAAGAGCAATGCCGTCATTGAAGCAAACCACTGAAACTGTTGCACAACTTGAAATCAGGCCCTGCTAACAGTTTAACCACCCTTATTCATACCCAAAGCCCTGGCCAATTTCTCAGTTGTCCTCTGAAGTCTAAGCCATCATTTAGGTTTAGTTCCTAGCCAAGCATGGGAGATCCCTACAGCACCCTGAAATCAGAGCAGGAACAGCAAAGCATACATCTCCTTGGGTTGTGGCCTTTTGGAAGGATTTGTGCCCCTAAACCACTCAAACACACTTGAAAATCCTGTCTGTATTTAGTTTTCTTTAAGTATCAACATGTTTTCTGAAAAGAACAGAATGACAAAATAGCGGGTGTGCTGCAAAATCTTGGGTGAAGAAAAAAAACTTATTCCAGGATGTGCAGTTTGCAAAACACTATTTTTAGTAGCTATATAATAGCAGCATTTTCTGGCAGTTGAACATCACGTTCCTTCTCAAAGGATCCTAAAGCATTTTACAAACACTTGCAACATATGGCCAAGTGTAAAATAGCACTGGGGAAAAAAAAAAAAAAAAGAAAGATCTTGTTTGCAGCCTTCCCCCTGATTTTTGCCACCAGCTCGTGTGGTTTGGTGGCTGGTGCCCTCCCCTTGGATGCCAAGAGGGGATCAGAGCTGTGCTTCTGCAAAAGATTTTTGGATTATAGAATCGTAGAATCATTATGGTTGGAAAGGACCACCAGGATCGTCAAGTCCAACCTTCATCCTAACATCTCTCCAGCCACTACACCAGAACCTCAAGTGCTACATCTACTCGGTTTTTAAACACCTCCAGGGATGGTGACTCCACCACCTCCCTAGGCAGCCTGTTCCAGTGCCCAACCACTCTTTCAGTAAAGAATTTTTTCCTAATATCTCATCTAAACCTCCCCTGACAACTTGAGGCCATTTCCTCTCCTTCTATCATGAGTAATTTGGGAGAAGAGACCAACACCAGCCTCGCTACAACCTCCTTTTAGGTAGTTGTAGAGAGCAATACGAATGCTGTTACACTTGAGGGATGCACTTGAGGAAAGGGATGGCACCCAGTGGGACCTTGACAGGCTTGAGGAGTGGGACAATGTGAACCTTATGAAGTTCAATAAAGCCAAGTGCAAGTTCCTGCATATGGGTCAGGACAATTCCCAGTATCAATACAGGCTGGGGAATAAATGGATTGGGAGCAGCCCTGAAGATAAGAACTTGGGGGTACCGGTGGACAAAAAATCAGACATGAGCTGGCAATGTGCATTTGCAGCACAGAAAGCCACCTGTATCCTGGGATGCATGCAAAGCATGGCCAGCAGGTCAAAGAAAGTGGTTCTGCCTCTCTTCTGGGGTCCTGCGTCCAGCTCTGGAGTCCTCAGCACAAGAAGGACATGGACTTATCGGAGTGGATCTAGAGGAGGGCCACAGAAATGATCAGAGGGCTGGGACACCTCTGCTATGAAGAAAGGCTGAGGGAGTCGTGGTTGTGTATTCTGGGGGAGAGAAGCCTCTGAGGTCATCTTATTATGGCCTTTCCATACTTAAAAAGGGCTTATAAAAAAGATGGAGAGTTTTTACCAAGGCCTCTAGAGACAGGACAAGAGGCAATGAGTTTAAACAGAAAGAGGGTATGTTTTGATTAGATATAAGGAAGAAATTTTCTATGATAAGGGTGGTGAGACACTGGAACAGGTTGCCCAGAGACATTGCAGATACCTTATAAATGGAAACGTTCAAGGTCAGCCTGGACTGGGCTTTGAGCAACCTGAATGATGTCCCTGCACATGGCAGGGGAGTTGGAATAAATTATGTCCAAGGTCCCTTCCGACACAAACCATCCTGTGATTCTATTCTGTGTTTCTAGCCTGCTTCTTAAAGGCATTCCTATGTGCGCTGGAAAGTAGGTGGCAATATTTGAGTTAATGTACTTTTTCCATCAAAAATGTTTAGGAAATGGATTAAATAATCTCAATTTTTTTAAAATTAGAGTTCTGGCTGTGGCAGCCTTTCTTCACCAGGTAAGATTTTGGGAAGGTTTACAGAAATGTATGTATGAAATACAGCTTTAAACACTGGGCTGGGAGTTGGATCATTGGAGTTTCATTTTTGTTCCTGCTCTTGCTTCCCAGGATGACCTTGAACAAAGCAGTAAGAACAACATTTTCAAACAGCAGTAGATTAAGTTAACCATCTAGACCCATATAGGGTGTGTAAATCTATTTCCATAGGAAATAAACACCCACCATATCTGTAGGAACTGTAGCTCTCCTCAAATTCCCAGTTATAAACATCTCCCCAGAAGATTCTGGAGTCTTAGTTGCATCATGTGTCAAGTAAATACAGTAAAGCCATACCATTTGTGAAAGATCACCTTTTTCACTGTGGGCTAAATGTATTTAACATTGATCCTTTCCAAAGGGATTGGTCATCCCTGTTCACAGCCACGTGAAGAGACTATCCTGCCTCTAGGCACAGCCAGGTTTGAGTTTAGAGTTGCTTACCATTATAGATCTTAAATGTGTTAAAGTGGTTTGTGTATTTGCTGTGACTAATCACCATAATGGCTGCTATCAGCAAAAATAGCAGTATCTGAATGGTGTCTTTTTGTGGTTTAACAGACTTTGAAAGAATTTGTCCGGATCAACATCGACATTTACATTGCAGGGGCACATGGTGAGTACTTGCCCTTCCATCAGCATCACAGTGGATGCCTTGTTTCACTGCCTTCCCTGTCCACCACTAAACATAGCTCAGCTGCAGAAGATCATCCCAGTTTTACCTTCCAGCCTCAGACAGCCAACAGATTTAGCTGAGCAGAGGCTTCATCCCTCCCATGCTGTCCCCAGCAGGCTGGGACCACGCACAACAGCTTGTTTTACCTATGGCCATCATGGTGCTCTACACTCTGGACTGTGAGATCTGCTATTTGGGCAATCTGGATTAGGCATTCAATTAGAAATGGTGCTTGAATTCCCTTCTGCCTGGCATCGAGCAGGGCAGTACTGATGGGCATTTATATCCCATCCTCTCCTACACCAGTATATATCCCATCATCCTACATCAGTAAAGAGGAACCCATCTGCTCTAATAAATAAAATGGTGCAGTATATCAGCAATTCCCATGTTCACCCAGCGGACATGCTCAGGATACAGTATGTGTTCATTTTCAAGGCCCACAGGTCACTTTGTGCTTTGATTTTGTTTCCCCACAGAGGGCTTCCTGGACAAACTGGAGAGATGCGCATTTTTTGATGAGGAGATTAAGCCATCCATGTTTTTCCTCACCATTCATGATGCAGTTTTGTACATTTTGCTGAAGAAGGACATAGCTAGCTCCCCCAAATTGAAGCTTGCAGAGGTAACACTATGGTTTTCATCTCTGGCTACTTCAGTGCGCTTACATTACTGACAGGCACCCAGCAGTGCCCTGCATAGCTACCCCTACACCATCGCTATATTCAGAAAGTTAATGATTAAAACCCAGTTGGCCTCCAATAAATTTGGAGAGTAAGAGTGGCCCCCAGTCCAAGCGCCTGGCAAACCACCAGTGAAGGGAGTGAATAATTCCCACTGGAGACTGGCCTGGCCGTGGACTTCACTCAAAGCCATTCCCTTGGGATGAGCACAGTGTGGGGTGAAATCCCGACCCATCCATCAGCAGTCCTCTGTTGCCACCCACCTGGCAGGGACTGCTGCATATGCTGCAGTGGCTCTTGCAAGGCAGACTTGATCCTGCTTGCATGTAGGCATCCCAGGACCTTCCCACTTTCAAAACGAATGCTAAAGTAGTGCAGATAAATTACTACAGCCAAATTTGGTGTTGGCCATTCTGGGAACATTTTTAAACCAAGAGTAAGAAAGGATACTGCATATGTTAAACCTTTTTAAAAGTACCAAACCCAGAATGCCACTCACCTGGAAACTACTTAACCCCACTTAGCTGAACTGGCCCAGCTCTTTCTGCACTGAGCCAGAGACCTGGCGGGAGGCCTAAAGAAAGAGCTGACACGTGAGAGCTTCCTTCCTTCCCAGGTGCGTTCCAGAGATTTAAAAAGAAAGACCTTTTTAATGTGAAAAAGGTAAAAAAGAAAAAAAAAAAAAAAAAAAGAAGCAATCCATTTCCTAACCCACAACCTGTGTTCATTGCAGGAGAAGGGCAGCAGCAACAACTACACCATCATCCCCAGCAATGGATTGCGCAGCCGGGAGGGCACGGTAAGATTCCCATCTCCAGCAGTGGCACTCCAACCATAGGAAACGCAGCCCCAGAAGCTGCTCATGGGAACTGCTAGGTCAGATAACACAAGCACCTTCACCCCTGAGCTCTCGTGTCAGCCCAGGGCAGAAAGCATCCAGATAGCTGATTGATGGGATTTGACTTAAGGCAAAGCCTTACAGGAGTAAGAGGCATGGGGCTCAACGCACAAGCCTTACCTTATGCTCTGAGAGACTGTAGAGGGAAGGTGGGTGAAGGCCACCTCACCAGGCTCTCACTTGGTCTCCTTGCCTGTCCACCACAGTTTCCCCATGATGAGCTCACTGGCAGAAGGTCTATGTGGCAGAGATGTCAGCATTAGTCCCATTTATCTAAACGTCTGGGGCAGAAGGGGAGTCTGGAGACAGGGATAAGAAAGGGAGGGAGGCAGCCTTGTGTCATGGACTTAAAGAAGGGTAGCCACAGAGCAACCCCATAAGGAAAAAATGTCAGACCACAGTCTTCCCATAAAAAATCTTTAAATTCTTACATGCCACTAACCAGATGGCACCTATCCTCACAGAGGGTGACATTTATTTCCTTTTATTTCCTACAGATTCCAACAGAAACAAAATTTTAGATTTAATTTTCTAACTATAATATCATCCAGCAACACAACATCACTTACAGAAGACAAACGCAGATGTAGTGATGAGCATGAAGACAGAAGGATATTTTTAAATACCTTAAGAAGGATTTACTATGGTTACGTTCCAAGTTTTGGAATGGGCTTGATAGTCTTTATGTGTCTCTATCTATAGAAATGTATTTATGTACACACATGGAGGCTAAAATCATACAGATTTTCTTGTTTCATACCTTGTTGACAGCCTATCCCCAGGGTTGAAGAATCAGGTAATGTTAACCCTATTTGCATATACTTGTACATATATCTGTATTATTCTGACAGTTTGTAGACAACCTGTACAGTTACTAGAGAAAATATAAATATTTGAAATCTTGTAATTTATAACACAGAGTAATAGTTGGGAGTGATATTTTATCTTCAGCTTATATATAACTTGTATAAAGTTTTCTTGATGGTTTGTAAGATACTGTTGTGTGTTAACCTCAGCTGGCAACTAAACACCACACTAAACGCCCCACTGCTCCCCCCTCTTCCCCAAGTTGTGGGAAGAGAATTAGGAGGGGGGAAAAAAGGTAAAAACCCTGTGGGTTGAGATAAGGAAAGTTTAATAGAACAACTCAAAGAGAAGAAGCAACAGCAGTAACGATAATACTAATGAAATTTTATATATATAATTTCTCTCTACAACTACCTGAAAGAAGGTTGTAGAGAGGTGGGTGCTGCTCTCTTCTCCCAAGTAACTAGCAATAGTTACGAGAGGAAATGGCCTCAAGTTGTGCCAGGGGAGGTTTAAGGTGGATATTAGGAAATATTTCTTTACTGAAAGAGCGGTCAAGCATTGGAACAGGCTGCCCAGGGAAGTGGTGGAGTCACCATCCCTGGAGATGTTAAAAAAACCCTGTAGACATGGCACTTCAGGACATGGTCTTGTGGTCATGGTAATGTTGAGTTGACGGTTGGACTTGATAATCTCAGAGGTCTTTTCCAATCTTAATGATTCTGTGATTCTACTTGGTACCCGAGACACACTGTCCCTGCTCCGGGCACAGGCTGAAGCCACACTCTGCAAACAGGCGCTGCTTCCCTGGACCAGCCCTCCCCTCATACAGCAGGCATGATGTCAGTATGGTATGGAATATGATTGTTTATCCCGGCTGTGGCCTCTCCCAGCTGATTACAAACATTAACCCTCTCCTGGCCGAACCCAGGACAGATACCTAGCAGACTGAGTTCTTACATTTGTTTTCAGCTTGCTACCATGAGCAAAGTGTACATAGTGACCAATACATCTATTGTAAAACACAAAGATTGTTCAGGAAAGACAGAACATTTTCAGATCCAAACATGATTCATTGATTTGGTTTGGGCTGGTATAAAGTGCAGATGAGATAATACATTCATAGTGAACTATTAAATAATGATTTTGGTACCTCTGTATGGCTTGCTGCATTTGTCATTACACCATGGAGGTACTTTATAGTGAGTGAGACCCAGCACGTGTCGCCCCAGTGAGCAGACAGGCGTGCTGGCCCCAGAACCTGGCTTGGCAGGAGCTGTGGGTGCAGGGCTGCCAGGTGCCAAATTGCCCAGGTCTCTTGGACAGATGCGCAGAGGACTTAGAGAGTCTACTCCAATACTCTAGTCTGCACAACCCAACCTGCAAAACTGTTGCCAATTAACCCCTGCTGGAAGTCTAAGGCTTGAAGATGAACTACATCACACTCTTCAGAGAAAAAAAAACAACTAAACAAATAACAAACTCCTAAAGTGATAGAACTTTTAATTTAGCATAGCAAGTGCTGGAGGTATTAAAAAACCCTTCATCTTACAGGAATATGGCATCATCCCTGGTGTCTGAAAGTCTAAAATCATGACAGTTTTTATTTTTTAAGCCTAGTTTGGACTTTTAACCAACACTGCATTTGGACTTGCTGTGAAGAAGGGCTGAAGGGAAGGAGAAATTGTTCCGGGTAAAAGAGAACCATGATTTTTCTCTCTGCAGTATGCAGAACTTCAAAGCAAAATTTGAAGGAAAACAAGGCAGAAATAAGTAGGGAGAAATGACAGTTCTTAATTTAGAAAACCAAGCTTCTGAAGGGAAATGCTATAGATGTCACCTCTCTGGACCCGAGCAAAGCCTTCTGTGCCATGCCAATAGACAATGTTTAATGCCATTGGAGAAGATGGGATGATTAAAGGCACGGAAAGTAAAGATAGATTATGATAAAGAGGAGGTGACAACTAGGAGCTTTGAAAGGGAAACACCAGGATGGAGGGAACACTGATTTGATAAATATTTTAATTAATTATTTTTTTTACAAAAATCTGGAGATATGTGATGAGATCTGCTAATGAAATGAAGCTGGAGGACAATACTAAAGTGAGGAGGTTTTGAATACAGAAAGAACAAGGTGAGCTTGAAGACTGAGGTAAGAGAAGTTCAGCATTCAGAAAACACACTCATGCATTTGCAGGTGAATAACAAGCTGTGGTTCTGCAGTGGGTTATCGTATGCCTGAAATGGCGTGGAAGACGTGGCCTTTGGTGGTAACCACAGTGAGATGTTACAGGCTGCTTTCTACAGACACCAGATGGATGGTGGGCAGGTGTACTAGCCCATTGCCCTTCTGGGCATCCCACAGCAAACTTGCTGGCTAAGTCAAGTACGTGTCATATGCCAGACAACCAGCACAGCAGTACCTGATAACAGGTACAATCAGGACATCACTGAATTGCCTTTCTAATGCAGCCTTCCAAATAAACATAGATTATATCAGAACACACAGAATAAGGAATGTATTAGTGCTGCTGTGCAATGCATAAGGGAGATTTCACTTTAAATACTCCAGACTTCAGGAATGAGCCCTCCAGTTCAAGAAAGATGAAGTCAAACCACAGTTAATGAGGAAAATTGCTATGAGGATCTTTGTGACATGGAGATCGTGTATCTAAGGACTGGCAAATAGATATATATACATGAGGGATTTAACCTAAGAGAGAGAGGAAAGGCTATGTGAGATAAAAAATAATACTGTCCTATGAGAAAAAAAAAAAAGCATATAAACTCATCAAATATAGACATAAGCTAGATATTAGAAGATGGTTTTATTTTTACAATGGAGAGATTCTGGAACATCCTTTCCAGTGAGAATAAGAAGAGCACAAAACCTAAACTACTTTTACGATGAGGCTTAACATTTTTATGAAAATCATGATACCACATCATACCAGTGGAATCTGGACTTTCTGACTCAGGCTGTTCTTTCTAGTCCTGAGATCACATGCACCTACACAGGCTCAGGTGAACATTCCCAGCAAAAACAAGTCAGTCTAGTGGAATATCACATCTTGCACGTCCGAAGCATATTAGCTTTGTTGACAGGCTTCAAGTTAAGAAAAAAATACTATTTTCTAAATTGTACTCCTCAGAACAATTCATTTCAATAGTAACAACTCTTCTGATGTAGCACAGTGCCTCACAGCATAAATCCCCTTTCCAAAACTACTCCCCATTTCATAAATGGACATGACACCTAGACAGCCTTAACCAGAGAGTCTTGCAGTCCCATGTCACATGTCCCTTACCAGCTACATGCCATGCTCTTACATCACCCTATATCTTAATGTTGACAACAGCAGCATTGGATTTCTGATGCTTTGTGTTATTTCTCCCTCCAGGTACTGGTTATTTCTGCATTCAACTCTGTGTTACTCTAATACTATGGTTTTCTGAGCATTTTACCCTCATGCAGATTGTAGCACAGATCATAGAATCATTGAATGGTTTGGGTTGGGAGGGGCCTTAAAGATCATCGAGTTCCAACCCCCCTGCCATTGGCAGGGACACTTCCCACTAGACCAGGTTGCTCAAAGCCCCATCCAACCTTGTATCGAACATGTACAGTGATGGAGCATCCCCTTCTCTGTTACAGTGTCTCACCATCCTCATAGTGAAGAACGTCTTCCTTACATCTAATCTAAATCTCCCCTCTTCCAGTTCGAAGCCATTATCCCTCGTCCTATCACTACAAGCCCTTGCAAAAAGTCCCTCCCCAGCTTTTTTGTAGGCCTCCTTCAGATACTGGAAGGCTGCAATGAGGTCTTCCTGGAGTCTTCTCCAAGCTGAACAAACCCAGGCTGACAACAATATGCCTTGCTCTGTCATGGGCTATTGCGGTGATGCAGATTTACTGGATTATTCTTGAAATAGGGACCTTTGGAAACCTAGATATTTATTGCTCCTCCACGGGGCACCGTTGCTGCTCAATACCATGTGCTGCTTTTAAATATTTAACTCAACAATAAGCTAAAGCTAAGTTTCATACCTGCTTTATTTTGGGAGAGCTGACAGGTATGGTGTCACTTCATCATCATGACATATCCTGAGTCTATCTCTCCTTAGCACAGTGCAGATGCTTGGCAACAGAACAGGCATTTTACAGGCAGCAAGAGGGATGGGAAATGCAGAAGCCATGGAGCCCACGATGCTCAAGCCTACTCTCTAGCCTGGTTTTCACTCTGCAGTGCAGAAGAGATTGCCTGGGTGAAATACAGACATAAAAATCAAAGTTATTCAGTTATTCAAAGTCTCGGGCACAACAGAGAGAGCATGATAACATGCAAACTGATATTTTTTTCAATTTCAAACTAAGTTTTCATCAAGGATAAAGCATCTTTAAGCACTTCTTTACTGGAAAGAAGTGCCACTCAGCTTTTTCTTCTCTCTTCTTCATCTATCTGCTCCCTAAGAAAATGCCTGAATGTTTATCTGAATGGCAAAGAACAACTGCAGGAACTGTCATTAGTACTTATGTTATTTTATTTAGTATAGGAATAATTCACCATAAATTACATTGGAGCTGTGTTCAAGCATTGGTTTTCACCAATAAAACTGAAGAAAACTCCTGGTGACTGACACATATTCACACCTATTTGAAATTACTCATTTGGGTTTTCTTTAAGCGGGTAAGGTAAAGTTCTTTTGTGAAATATTCCTAGATAAAAATGGAAACATTCCTGCCCACTTGCATACATTATCACTCTTTCCATTAACAGATGCATATGACAGTCAGTCCTACTACTGCTTGAGGATCACTTGCATTCGATTATCAGAATGAATTATTAAGGTTTCAAGATGACTGAGCTAAATTACCTGCTTCCTGCCGCTATTTCACCCACACTTTTCCAGACTTATGTTGGATTTTTTCTTCTACTCATGCACTGAGTTAAAACTGACAAAAAACTAAATTAAAAAAAGCCCCACACAATTAATGCCCCATATTTAAAGAACAAGGAGATACAATTCAGAGTAGGAAAAGTTTAGGATCTAAGGTCGCTCCATCTTACGGCTAAGTCAAGACTCAAAGGAGCTTTAAACTGCAGTATTCTCAATCACATTGCCCAAACACACACAGGTAGCTCAGTTTACAAACTCACTGGTATGAACCATCAGCATGAATAAAACAAGCCTTGAACAGGCTGTCCAGGGAAGTGGTGGAGTCACCATCCCTGGAGGGATTTCAGAGGTGGGTGGATGTGGTGCTGACAGACGTGGTTTGGTGGTGACCTGGCAGTGCTGGGTTAATGGTTGGACTTGATGATCTTAACAAAACAAACAAACAAAAAAATCCAACCACAATGATTAGGATTCTATAACTTACCTGAAGACAGTGAAGAACCTCACAGTTTTGAAGGCACCATTACTATATAAAGATGATTGAACAATTGTTACAGATTGTTTTTAACACCACAAAAATAAAAACCGAGAGAAATGCAACCTGTACAATACTGACATTTCCTTCAGAAATGTAGTCAGGATGAAAATTAATATGAATCTTGAATATTTCTCTGCTGCATTGGACCTTGTAGCACCACATATATGACCAGAAGAAGTGCAAATGTATTTCCCGTACATTGTGTGCTACACTGCAACCGCAGGGGGCCGTGCCGCTCCCGTTTCCCAGGCCTGACGGCACCTCCTGGCGCGAACCTGCGCGTGCTTTGGTCAGCAACACGGAATACGTGCAGCGAGAAACACCACAAGATCAGACACGTTTTACAGAGCAGAAAGTGTTTCAAGAACAGAGAGGTGTGTTCAGACTGGATCCCCAGAGGAAGCGTAGTCACAAACGTGCTTTTGAGAACACCTGACTTCACATAATATTGGAAGTGTTCTGTCTCCCTCGCCAGGGGCACAAACTCTAACACGGAATGAACGCGAGTAACTTCCGCTTTAGTTTTTAACAGCATTTGACACTCCTTTGAGAGCAGCAAGTGAAAGGAAGTAGATATTCCAACCAGTAAGGTTTTCTAATTCTCTTGGATCAGATTTTTTAAAAGTAATTCACATTTTTCATTTCTTTTTTAAAAGGCATGAAAAATATCACTTAACACTTCTAAGTAACCAATCCTTACGTTAATAGAATTTTTTAAAAAACCCCACCACACATAAAGTACACGTTCACACAATCAGCCCACTTGTAAAGTATGCATGGTTGCAGGCAATCCTTTGAGCAGTTATAGATGGAATTGAAGATAAACTGTAAGGAGACAAGCATCTACACCACGGACGTTTTCAGGCCATCGCCGGTCTCCTTCCATTCGTTCCACAGTGGACCTAAATCACCATCAAATCCCTTTTTGTTCCCTTATGTGACACCATTAGAGGAACCTACAACGGCTGACAAATTTAAATGCCATCAGAGTTCTCTTCAAACCTTGGATCGCTCGGCAATGCCTCGGGAAGGAGATAGCTGACACAGACATGGATATTTATTCAAAATAAACATAATTAATTCAATTCAAATGTTTCTCTGTACAGGAAGACAAGTAGGAATCCAAAGAATTTGCAAGTACATCTCACCATTTCTAAGACTGTCAATTATACAATTAAATGCAATACATGGCATTTCTGAACTTCACACCGAAACAATCAGGTATTTTGGAAAAAAACCCCCACCAACCAACCAACCAAAAAACCAAACCCCAAAACACGCCCCAAACCCCATAAACAAATTAAAAAGACTGCTAACAAAAGGTTTCGACCAATGCAGACATTTTTTCAACTTTGCAAATATGAAAGCATCAACAGCACCCTCAGTTACATAGGTATGCTTAAGACTTCATAAATAAAAAAATGGATTTAGATATTCCTACACAAGCAGGACACAGAAATTTGACCCAAGTCCAAGTCCTGCCTACATAAGATGACTTTTCAGTAGGTCCTCTATCCCCAAAACTTTTGATCCAAGGTCAATGAACAATTCAAGGGATCCTACTGATTTTTGGGGTAGTATGTCTTTGTCCGTATAACACGCATCACCTTTACCTCAAGTATAAAGAGAGAAAAATCCTCACACATTCGCTACAGTGACATTTACCTTTTGTGCTTTTTCGCAGAGCAAAAGCTGCTGTTTTCCCTTAACCAATTCAACCACCTCAGCATTTTCAGAAAAGTGCTTTATCAGTAGCTTCAAGAACAGCTTTGGACCCAGAATCATTAAGTTTGAACCCTTCATCTGCTTCACAACAGCCTGGGTATCGTAACAGAACCACGCAACCTGCCGTATTTTTAAAACCTAGCATGATGATTTCACAACATCTTCTTTTCCAAAGCAGAGGGCACCAGTGAGGTCAGTGCATCTCCCTGCACAAAAGCCTGTCACATGGTGGCCTCCTAAACCCACGTGTTACCTTCTCAGCCTAACACAATTAAGCTGGCACCTATCGGGAACTCTGCTTGAAACAGGTAAGTCAGACCTGAGCTTGGCTTTGCAGAGTCAAAGAGCAGAAACCAGACATGCAGATTTCCTCCGAGATGAAATTGCCTGCTGCAATAGAAACGTGCTACTGAGCAATTTAACAGTGACAAAATGGGGACCTTAAAAGTTCCTTACGAAACAAAATAATGCTGGCAGAGTAATTTTCACTATCATACACACTGGAACAGTAAATTTCTGACCAACCCGGCACCATAGCACACTATCTCAATCAGTCTCTTTCTCTTTGCCACTGTTTTATTTTAAATGACTTATTTTTCGATTAAATCAAAACAAAAAATACTGTCTTAGATAGAAGCATATTACAGCTAAGTAGACTTTTAATCAGTTGGCACTTACTGGCCACTTGTATACCCCAGAATTTATATGTGTATCTTCGAATTTATTTGCAGCTCTCTGAAGAAATACTTGAAGGGTAGTCTAAAAGATTTGCCCATGGTCACAAGGAAATCAATGGCAGTCAAGAACACAAGAGTAAATCTAGAGAGCCCTTGCTCTGGTACTTAAAAAGACATAGTTTATATGTAAAATTACAAAATTGCAACTCTGCACTGCCCAAGTGCGTTCAGACATTTAACAGGAGACAGGAAAAATGTTTACAAAATAAAATGGTAACACTGAGGCTTTAAAATGGTTCAGATTATTTGACAACAGTAGGAAATCACAAACCTTAGAAAATCTAGTCCAAAGGATTTCTTCATCTAAAACCACCACTGCTAAAAATGTGGTATTTTGAAAAAACAAGGTTCGGCACTAGCGCTGATTAGAAATGCAAAGATAAGCACTCCAAACGCCAGAGAGCACTGTCTTACTACTGTCTGGTTCTGCTGCCAGATGCACTAAGAACATTCTCATTTTATATTTATTATACTTGTCTTTAAAAGTATGTTTATAAAACATAAATTTGGGGCCAAAACAGATCTGAGGGGTCTGCTTATATTGCTGTTTTTTTAATAAAGCAAAACAAAGCACCTAATTACTCTCTGTTCAATTAAATCTCTATCACTAAATCAAAACAGCTAAGGGATGTGTAGTTTGTTATTTCTCTGTGTCTACATACGGGACCTTAGACCACTTTCAGCTTATCCAAACGGGAAGTTTTCCTACTGTACGTATTATATAAGATGACAGAGGCAAAGACCACTTCCCTTTCTAAAATAATCTGCGTCTCACAGACACTGCAAGCCAATTCACAGCCACTTCCACACAAACGTAGCCACCGGTAAACACAATAGTTTGAATGCAACTCTGGCGAGTAGTGTACATGGAAACAGAACCTTCTGAATCAAAATGAGCTTTGAAACAGACCGACCAACCCAAAAACCCAATCCCCAAAACCAAACAAAGCCAAGCACGCACCCCCCAAGCCCCAAAACACATTACCACTTGGTTTCATATCATGCCCAAAGGTGTATTTCTGATAGATTTCTCTTGCTGCATAAATTTAAATAAAAAGAAATAAAAAGCTGAAATGCAGCATTCTGCATGTCTGATTTCTAGTGGCATGAATTCACTGTTGCCTGAACTCGTTACAAGCAATGGTTAACTGTTACGAGGAGAAATATTACAGTTCCCTTAATATTTTATTACGATGCCCACTTGGAAAGTATTAGTGCCCAAAAGGTGTCCCGGAACTGTGTTAACTTCATATAAAAACCCACCACTTTTACAACCATGTTTCAATTTAATTATTGTACACAGGTTAACAAAAACATGTCACAAGTGAAACTAAACACTGGATTTAACAAAAACAATATTCAGAATGGTACAACACGTGTTCATTTTCTCCAGGAAGTAATATTACAAGTGTTCATCTTAGGACAATTTAGCCACACTAGAGACAGAAGTTCTGTTAAAATGCAACTGTGGTCTACTAAGTCACTTATTTTAGCATTACAGAGTATTTGAAGTCAGAGTCCTACGGCCAAGGCTTAAAAATCATTTAAGATTCAAACCCCAAAACGTCTTACAGTCAAAATGACAGTATTTTTAAAAACCACAACAAAAGAATCCCAAAAACAATTAAAAGGCTGTTGTATATAGTTTTATCTTCATAGTACTCTCTATTCATATAACTGCTCGTATCATTGGTAATAGGGTCTGTATCTGGCTTGATCGGGGTGGTGTGGTCCAGGAAGTGGGGCCTGGGCAGGAGGCCCTTGCATCCTTGGAGGTGGAGGTGGCCCCCTTGGAGCTGGCCATATCCCTGGACTCATGCCCCCTGGCTGTGTGAAAGGGGGACTAAGAGTTCCTTGATCTTCACTGAACTGTGGCAAAGAGTTAGGATTATAGTGGTGGGGAGGGGGTGCATTTACATTTACAGGGGGGCCTCCATGCTGAGGAGGGGGAGGTCCTGGAGGAGGATGATTCATATATGGTGGCATCTGGGCAATGATATGTCCAGGTGGTGGGGTTATTGGAGGAGGAGCAGAGGTCATTGGTGGTGGAGGAGCTTGGCTATATACCATGTGAGGAGTACCTGCTGCCTGGGGAGGATGCTGCAGCGGATGGCTTATTGGTGGAGGTGGTGGTGGGGGTGGTGCATAATGTTGCTGTGGAGGCATAATATGATGAGGGTGCGATACCACTGGTTGACCCTGGTATTCAGGATGATGATGAGCAGGTGCAGGGGCTGGTGGAGGTGGTTCTCGAGCACCTGAATTCGAATCATCCTGAATAGGGACCGTTATTAAGTTGCTGTGTTTTCTTGTTGAAATGCGGAAGGTGTCCTGACTGACTGGGCGAGGTGGCGGTGGAGCCATGGACATCTCTGCAGGAGGTGCACGAATGTCTTCGTGTGGCTGGTTGTAATGCTCGTGTGGCACATGCTGTAAAGGAGGTGGTGGCATCATGATGTGCTGCTTTGGCGGAATGTGGCTCATATGATGTTTCTCAGGTGGCATTATGAAACGCTCAGGAATTTCAGCAGGTGGTGGGGCAATAGGAGGATGTACAGGTTCAATTGGAGGACGAGTAACAGGCTTTCCAGCTCTCATATGACGGTGATTGATGTGAGCTTGTAAGTCCCTCTGGGACAGGTAAGTTCTCTTGCACCCTTGAACAATGCTACACATGAAGAGAGACCCTCGTACACATTGCTCAATTCGCTGCACAGGTTCGTTACAGCTAAATCAGAAGAGAACATTGGTTTATTGTCATCACAGAGAGCTCAATCTGCATGGTTTTTTTGTTAAAAGTCAACCAGTTTTCCATAGTTACCCAAATTAGAACTGACAATTTTTCCCCCCCTGTAGCAATCAAAGAAGCCCTTCATTGATTTTGATCTAGCACAAGTCTCCAAACACAACAATGAAAGAACATAAAAACTTCATGAGGTAGAAATTTATAAATAGCATCACTCTCGCAAATTCCTTCTGCACATTAACACCTAGCAAGAGTCACTCTCAGTAAATAAATAAAACTGCTGTTTATTCCTTTTCAAGTTAAAGCAATAACAGGTTATCTAGTCAAACAGCAAAAGTAAACACTGATCTCTCACAATCCTTAAATCTGGGATACAGAACTCTAATCGAGTGGTGTAGTAGAGAGTACTCCACTGCCTCTGCTACATGTACCTAAGCAAGAACCATGTAAAGACAAGTATCTGAAATAAGATATTTAAGTGACTTTCCTACGTGTCCCTTGATAACAGATCTTGAGATAACTTACCCTGGACACATCTTATCTCCCTTTTTCTCATGTAGTATAGCACAGTCATAGCAGAAAACATGCTTGCAAGGTATCTAGAGACAAAAAAATGGCTCTGTTAAGCCATCGTATATAAATCACCAGGTCATTTTGCAGAATACAGTTCCTCCCTCCAGCACATAATTTCTAATAATAAAAGTAACTAAGTTACCCATGAGGTGAGCAGGCATAGTGGTAGTTTGCAGTTTACAGCATCTTTGTTTAGAAGCTTTCAAAAACAGTTTGTGTTGAGCTTGGGTTTTTTAGATTGTTGGGTGGGAGCTGGTTGGTTCGTTTTTTAAGAGTTGGCAAAAACATACAGGCAAAAGTCTTGCAATAATACCAACACTGAACGTCCACAGAAGCTGCACATGCAGCTTGCTGGCAAGGAAGGGAAGTTTTAAAAGCATTAACTGTAATTAAGTCAGATCCTGAAGCCTGTTACATCACACTTAAAAATCTAAATTAATCTCAGGGATTTTGTTACACTCATTTTAGAGGAACATAAAAGTGAACATTGTTTTCTAACTTCACTGCATGTCTTCACTGGGATAAACATCTTATTTTTAAAGCTAAGTGGCGTAAGGTCAAAACCCACTGAACCTGAAGGGTTTTTGGTTGGTGGTGACATTCTGATTTTGTTTAACAATTTCAAGCTTACGTTATTAAATGAGGGGATAAAGTGAAATCAGATAGATGGAACAAAAACACTTCAGCAATGAAGGCCCCAGTTCCATCCTGGTATTTTTCTGCTGTTTATTCAGAGTCCTGCTGAAACTATTAACCTCTAGAGGCCTCAGGGACACGGTAAAACTTGATTTTACCTAAAGGGAAACCCTGGCTGCACCTTCCACTGACAATTCCACTTACCATGCGTCCGTACATTTTGATGGGCAACCCACACTTATCACAGAAATGGACTGGTGTGTCATCCTTTTCCCCGAGCAAGTTTATCTGATAGAGATAGAGAAAGGAATGGGAGAACAAAACCCAACATCACTAAGGCTTCTCATTTCAATTATCATCAACACACCCATTATTTCTGAATTAGTTGAAAAGGAAGGGAGAACACCACAAATGTGAGAAAGAAATGGATGTATTTTCAATCAGTCAAAAATAATGGAAGTGCTTTTATTTAAGAAGGTATCTACCAGGACTAGCTACAGTTCAGTATGATTCACAGACAAAGATTCACAACTTCTGATCCACGACTTTACCTTATAGTCCCAAAAGATGGGTCCAGGGAATCTCCTTTGATTGCCAAACATTTCACCTCCTTTGCATTCGTATCGCTCCTCTTTGTTATAATCAAATTCTTCTGTGGGAAGAAGAAAGAGAAGAAAGACACGAGCAAACCACGTTTTCCTAACTGACAGTGGCTGCTATTAAGAGCACGTGTCATTCCATGCTGAAATAATCAAGAAATGCCACAGCACTTCCAGTCTGCTGGGCCCATTCTACAGGAAAGTACAACCAAAACAGGACAGTCCGTTTTGAGAATATACACCATTTAATCCTTGCAGTGCAGCAGCATTCAGGTATTTGAAGCTTGGTTTGTCCTTAGACAGAACCTTGGACTCTTAAGTCTCCAAGGCTGAGTAAAGTCTTGAACAGTGCTGCAGAACAACACACTTCCCTACTACAGGGCTAGTATTTATATCAACTTACCTTCATCACCAGCTTGTGTCTTTGAAGGCATCCTGTTCATATTTCTTGGAGTTCGAGGTGCAGGTTTGGTTTTATTGGTCTGCTTTGAGATAAGCTTTATAGGGATTCTTCTACGAACATCAAGACCACCCAATGATCCTGAACTATTTGTTCCTTGCAAATCATTGTCTACGAAAGAAAAAAAAGTTTATGTAATTTTCAGTTATCTAATAGTTGCTAAAGATGCAACAGAAGAGTTTTAAGAATAACTTTTAAAGCTTAAGATGCCATACCAAAGTTTAATCACTAGAAAATAAGTATTTTCACATATAGTTTCTTCTAGAAGTCAAGTCACAAAACTGTATTGCTGACAACTGTGACTTTAGGAAATATAGTTATAAAAATAAAGCTATTTTTAAAAGTCAACTAGTCTGTCACTTCTCCACAACGGGAAAAAAAGCATTAGTTGTCTGGCTCCTCTCACAGCATGAATAGTACCGGAGAGTCAGTTCCCTGTACAAGCTTGACCACATAGAATTTCTTAGGAGAAAAGATAATTTTTTGCTATTTATGTAAATTGTTTATTAAAGCTGGAAGGAAACAAGTTTCTATACTAACTCAGAATCTGACATACCCCTTAGGAGTTTTGCATAAAGTATCACAAAAATACCAGTACTTAAGGAGTGTGTAGTAGTACCCTTATTAAATAAATTATTGTTCCCCACTACATGCAGAATTTTCTTTAACCAGACTTGAATTTGAGTACCAGGGCAAAGGAAGCAAGAAATAGCCCAACACATGTATCAAGAAATACAGGCTCCAAGAGTTAATCTTGAGGGCGTATTGCAACAACCAACATGAACAAATGGGGTACAACTCCCTCAATTTCCAGCAAGTTTACCTCAAACCACTGTACTGCATCTCATTCATATGAAAATAAAGTTATGTCCAGCTACCACCAAAACTAGGAACTGCAACAAAGTTTCAAATTGGGACTGTGCCCTGACAGTCACTTTACCTCAAAATCAAGAGCCCTGTTTCCTCTGGTAGATTAAATGTATTTATTCCTTTAACACTGCGGTAGAAATGTTTCACTCTAAAAGGCAACATGTAAAAAAGCAAAACCAGTCAAGCCCGTTTTTGCTTTTGTTCACTTGTTGCTTTTTGTTTAGGTTGTCCTGTTGGCTAAACAGATGACCCAGCAAACATACAACTGCAGCACCAGACTCACTCAGAGACTGCGGGACTGGAACACCAGAGGTAATGACGCTGAAGCTATCTATTTTCCACTTGCTGGGAAACTGTTTTCTATCAGAATACACAAAAACACAACACCAGAACACCAGAAAGTCTCTGCAGGACCTCAAACTATTTGCAAATAGGGATAACAAAACAATTAAAAAAAAAAAAAAAAAGCATTTCTGTATTATTTAGTCCATTGAATTGCCATAAGGAAACAATTAATTTCTGAATCTTTTCTTCCATACACCTTTGCAAGCTAGGAGTATTTACATCAGTCAGCTGCTCAACCAATCCAAGCTAGCAAGTTTATTAGTCATTCATGTTTCACAGAAGGGCAATAAATTGCAGTCTGTGTAAGCAAAGCTAGCAGGATTAAGTCCGGAAAAAAATAGGAAAAGCATACCAAAATTGTTAAGGGTTCTTAAGAGAAGCTCTAATTAGAGGTGATATAGCCTCCTGAACTGTCAACTTTTCTTACGTTTTATTTTTGCATTTCAGGGTTTAAAAAAAACTAAACATGGCTCTAATACTATACTTCATACATATAAATTTATAACATAATCTTTGCTAAGGGGAAAGAAAAATGAATAAACAAACCAGAAGACCCCAGCAAAAATCCAACGTCCACTCATCTGTTCACCAGACTATGCCAGCACGCTAACCAGTGGAGTACCAAAACTACCCCAAATTTAGGCACGTGAGAAAGTTTCCTCTCCCCAGCACAACTACCGGGCCAGAAAACACATCACCGGCACCGACCCCGGGAACCGCAGCGGGCGAACAAGTGCCTCGCCTGCACCTCCGAAACGCGACAGGCTCCATCCACCTGCCGCAGGCCGGCGGGCTCCGCACATACCGCGCTATGGAGCGCAGCCGCCGCGCCCGCACCTGACACCGCGCCGGGCCCTCTGCGCTCCACAACCCGCCCCGGGGCCGAGAAGGGGGCTCCAGCGGCGGAGCGGCCCCGCACGCCGGCAGCGGAGCCCCGCTCGGGGCGGGGCAGAGGCCGAGCGCCGCCGTAACAGGGGGCGAGGGGGGAATGGAGGCGGGGCCGCCGCGCACCGGGAGCGATCGCTGGAGGGCGGGCGGGCGGCGGACGGGGATGGGGGGGAGAGGGAACCGCGATCCCGGCGCTGAGGGGACGGACTAGGCCTCGCCGCGCGGGCCGCGGGGAACCGCGGCCAATCCCGGCCCCGCCGGCGTCACCGGGCGCCAGGCCGCATCTCGCCGCTGCCCTGGCGCCGCCCCGCAGCCCGCAGCCCCGCGCGCAGCCTTCCCCCCGCCCGGGGGCGCGGAGCAGGCTCGGGTGGGGACGGGTATAAACGGGTCCCCCGGCCTCTCCCCTCCTCACCATTGTGGTCCATGATTCGGCGCGGGGCACTGTGGGAGCGGCAGGGCGCGGCCGGAAGCGGAAGTGGCGGAGGGACGGGCGGGGGGGCGTGAAAAAGTGCGCAGCGGGGAAGCGTTTGCGGTACCGCCCTCGCTGAGCCTCTGCGGGGCGGTCGCGCCGCTGCGGGACAGCGAGGGCATGGCGGGACCCGCGGGGGAGCTCGGCGGAGCGGAGCAGGGCAGCTCCGGGCAGCTCCTCAGCGGGACCCGCGCTCCCGACAGGCTCCGCGGCTAGGCCGAGGCGGAAGGCGCTGCCGCCCCGCAGTGCCCGCCGGGATGGCGCGGGCGGAGCGCTGCCCCCTGGGCCCTGTAGTGCCGCGCCTGGCCCGGCACTGCCCGGTTAGCGGAGCCTTGGTGCGCTCCGGTCAGGTCCTGCGGGCAGCGGGTGTGCTGTGCGTCCTCTCTGGGGCCCTGGGGCCTCTTTCCCCGCTGGGAACCGCTTCCAGCCGCTCTGGGCGGGATTCACAGCCGCGCTCGCTTGGGTGGCTGGGGCGATGCTGGGCTTCGGAAGGCCGTGGAGCCGCAGCAGGGAAGAGTAGTGGGAAGGAGGAGGCGTTACGCTGTGGCTTCTTGGAGAAGGGTAACATGAAAAGCAGGAGAGATCCTTCTGATGAGGAGCTATGGCAGAGGGGTTAGTGGGAGGGTGGTTTATATGGTGCGGGATTGCACAAATCTGAAACCACGTTGGGTTCTCTCCGCTGCTCATGGTCAGACTTCAGTTTTGGCGTGCAAGTGGCAAATCCCTGACAGTCAGGGCTTTAGAAATGCCAGTGACTTGATGGAACAGTGAACCCTCAGTGCACCCTAGAGCTTCACATCAGTAGAGCTCACTGCCTGCGGGGACTGCTTTGTTTAGTTTCCATAAACTTAGCATTTTATAAATCCTATGTAATTCACTGAGGTTCCGTCTTTAGAGAGCGCTTCAATAGCACTGAAGAAAGTAAAGAAATATAAATACAATTAAATCACAAGTTATAGGGTATAAAGTGGCCTGCAACAGTCCTTCCAGAATCCTAAGGTAACACTTATTCAACTCTGAAGTAGGGGCAGCCGTACTCCACAGACCGGTGACTGTCTCACCAAAAGTCTCTAGGATTGGGATCCTCTGTGCCTACAGATGTCTTCTTATCTTTATAGCCTTAATATTTAAAAGCTGCCATTTAAGTCTAATGTTTCTTGCCTTATTACCACAAGATAGATAGAAAAGGTTTTCTCTGTTGTTCCTCAAAAGACAGACCAAAGGGCAGACTGACACTGATACCTCCATAATATGCTTTATTTCCCAACAGTGAGAATTCACAAACAGAAGAGTTTAAAACAAACAACCAAACATGGAGATGCATGCAGCATGTTTTCAATATGCATAACTTTATTTTCTAGTTAATGGACACAATTACTTTTAAAATGCAGCTTTGTAAAAGGGTAAAAAACTTAAAATACATCTCCGAATTTAATACCTGACAAAGACAGAATAGTAATACTCAAAATGCATACAAAAATAACTTTTTCATTCTACTGGAGAAAGATGAGTATGTCTAGCTGCATTGCTTATGGATGTTTGAGTTAGTACAAAATTGTAAAGAATTTTAGCTTCATGGCAAAATACATTATTCTTGTATCCTTCATTTTGCTGGATACATAGATAGAAAATTAAGCAGCACATTCCCCCTGACCCACTAAGAAAGGTATTTGAATACCTTCCACATGTTCCCTCTTACTGCTCTGTGTAAGTGTAGGTGTGCTGAGAAATGATATTTTTCAGGAGCAGTTTAATATTTTGTACCAGTTAAGAACAAATACAACCATGCCTGGAAGAAATATGCAGCCCAAGAGTAAGTGCAGTTTATCACAGTTAGTTCCAGCTGAAATGTCATATTTGGAAACAGGAAGACTGTTGAATATTTAATTGCTTTTTCTAAAGACCTGTATGGACAATAACTGCAGAAGGTTCAGAAACTAATGCAAGCCCACATCTCTGTCAAGTAAGAACCTATACTCAAACTTTACAGTGCAGATATTCTCTTGAGAGGAAAAAAAAAATCCACTGCTAGCATTTTTTTATACCATCTCTTCCATAGATGTGCTCTGCATAAAAAATAGCTGAAAGCTGACTTACCAGTCCCAGGTAGAATATTTCACTTGTTACAGAAAATGTACCTCTGCTTTAGAAAAGCAACACAGCTTCTGAGAAGCGTGTCACTGGCCTTGTCCTCCATCGCTACGTGCTGCAGTGCCTTATATTCAGTTAATGTCTGTTGGGGCCATGGCCTGATAGGAAAGTTCTGTCAGTAATGTGGGCAGAGGTGCCTCCAGCATTAGGCTGGTGAATGGAAGGGGAGAGAATGGGGACAGGTAGTGCGAAAAGCATGAATCATCAAACCGCAGCCGCAGCCTAAGTGCGAGCGCACACAGAAATTAACACTTTTGTCTGTGGAGGTGCAGATCACTTTGATTTGCTGCTGAAAAACATGCCTCATTCTCAGCCAGTGGAGATGCCAGCCTGACACATGTCTATTTGTAAGCGCAAACCTGCATTTTTACTGGCTTGGACTGGAACATCAGTGTTATCTAGGCTCAAGCCTCTCATTTGAAATGAGAAATGTCACTGACTGACTGCCATAAGGGCTGAAGTTTTTGCCTTAATTAGAGAATAAAGATGTCAGTCTGGTGCTGTTGCCTGCTGTGTAAGATACTGTCCAACTGACTGAAGGTTACAGGATTTTTTTCACTGATTTTGAAGGAGTTCACTCAGTTCACCAACAGGTCCTTAGGACAGAGTCATTTATTTAGTGCTTAGCATTTCACCTGAGGTTTTCCGCTAACATTATTTGCAGCAAAAATCTTCCTCGTGCAGAGTGATACATGAAAATTTATCTGATGTGATCCAAGAAGACGACTTAAATATGTGAGCGTACTGAAGCTAATGTATCAGAAATAGCGTGGCTTTTATCAGCAATTGTGCGGCCAGCAGGATTAGGGAAGTTATCATCCTCTTGTACTGGTGGCACTGGTGAGGCCAAACCTCGAGTGCCGTGTTCAGTTTTGGGACCCTCACTACAAGAAAGACATTGAGGTGCTGGAGCAGGTCCAAAGAAGGGCAACAAAGCTGGTGACGGGCCTGGACTAAAAGACTTAAGAGGAGCAGCTGATGGAACTGGGGTTGTTTAGTCTGAAGAAGAGGAAGTTGAGCGGAGACCTTATTGCTCTGTACAAATACCTGAAAGGAGGTGGGTGCTGGTCTCTTCTCACAAGTAACAAGTGATAGGACAAGAGGAAATGACCTCAAGTTGTACCACGGGTGGTTTAGGTTGGACATCAGGAAAATTCTTTTCACTGAAAGGGTTGTCAAGGACTGGAACAGGCTGCCCAGGGAAGTGGATGAATCACCATCCCTGGATGTGTTTAAAAGCTGTGTAGATGTGGTGCTTAGAGGCATCATTTAGTGGTGGACTTGGCAGAGTAGGGTTACGGTTGGACTGGATGATCTTAAAGGTCTTTTCCAGCCTAAATGATTCTATGATTCTATTCTATGATTCTAATTAGCCCACACTGTGTAACTTAAAGGGATTTTATACCTGAACATTTCTTAGACTTTTGTTATTATCTGTTCCCTCACCATGTAGGGTTTTTTTTAATTTAAAAAATTAATGTAGTGCTAAAAAGTTTAAGGCAGCAGTCTGTTTTCCATCAAAACACGTTTCTTTTTTTGTGAAAAGTAAGAACATTGATTTCCTGCATATGTATTTTATATAAGTCCCAAAGTAAGGATAAAGTTTTGCAGGTCAAATCCTTTACCTTTTGTAAATTATTGCACTTATGCATTATGGACTGTCAAACATAAAAGAACAGCAGCAGTTTGATGTAGAATATTAAAAGAAAAATTATGCTATATAAAAATATAACTATTCATTAGACTATTAAACTCCTGTATTCCATTTAAAATAAACTCCCAGACCTCTCTACTAGGTCATATTCTGACTTTCTTACTTGTATTCAATAGCAGCCTGTTCTACAGATTCCATTAAGTACTTGGGGACTAAGGTTTTCATTAATCCAATTTACGTCATGTTCTGCCTCTTTATGAAAGATGTGTAACCTAGCTAAAAGAATCTCCTGTGTATACTTCATTTTAGGGACAATCATTAACAGCAGTGCATGATTTGCTACAGTGGGATTAATACAGAACTAATGAGTCCATATCTAAGAGTCTTTTCTATTGAAACTTACCCTATGTAAAGTTTTATAGTAGTTCAGTGCCATTTTCTGTTCATGTGACTGTTTCACCTGTCACCCATTTCAGTTACCTAACAACCTGCTGCAATTTAAGGAATTGCTTGGAAAAAAAACAATTACAATATATTTTTCCAGACAAGTATTCTAGAACATCATGCTGATGTTCTAGAACTGCGAAGCCTTGGCCAGCTACAACTCCTGCCCTCTCGCTAGGCACTGTACAAATACAGACCTGAAGGCTTGCCATCCAAAGATTTTGGTGCCTTTGACTCTCCTGGGAGACCGCAAGGCGGCTTTTCATGCTGTACATGCTGATAAAACCATGTAAAGCACCTTCTGCCTCACTAGTCCCAAAGCAGAATATGTTTCGTAACAGTCTTCTGATTTGTTTGTATCAATATATCACATCAGAAAGTGCTTGCTGAATCAAGGTCCAGAATATTTCCAGGATAACGTTAGCTAAAATTTGGAGATTTCTAGAGATCTGTATCACTCAGACAAACAATCAGGGTTTTCTTCAAGTGCAAAGATTGGTTTCATTGCAGAAAATGCTTATAGTACCGGTGCACAAATATTGCTGTGAGTTCACAGGTAAGACAGTACCAGCAGTCTGTCTTCATGAAGCAAGTCTGCGCATAGCCTAGTGAAATGGTTTTCAAAAGGTGGAGAGAAACAGGCCATGGTTAGTTCTGAGCACACACCACTTGGAAAAATAAAATGTTTGTGTACGTGTTAACTAAAAACTACCAAGTGCAACCTGGCTTCAGTGAAACTACAGAAAGTAACTGTTCTGAGGCAGCTGCCCTCTAGCTTGTGTCTGCATTGGACAACTCGGTCAGGAAGATGCAGGTCTGAAGGTTCCTAGCTCTGACCTTCAAAATGTAGCTATAAAGATGGAGGACAGAAACCTCTCAGAACAATCTTTGACCTTGGGTTGGTAGTTTTGTGTCTGGATTCTTTCTTATTTAATGACAATAATATAAGTATCTAAGCAATCTTGTGAAGAGAAATCAGAATTCAAGTCTTTTTGGCCTGCCATTCCCAAATGCTCTGTGACAAACATGGTGTCTTCCTAGCTTTTAAAATCCTTCATTCCTTTCTGTGCTGTGAATTGCAGAGGAGTGGGAAGTGCTTCTCCCCATATTAGTGACAACAATATTTAAGCCTCTTGCAATATTCATAACAACCAAAAATGGAGGGGTGAATCAGGAGTACCAAGTATCACAAATCTACTTACGAAGCCCTGATGAAGTCTGAGAGGCTTTTGCTTAGCATCTTGGTTTCTCCTCACCAGTCTGCCTTCCAAGCTGACCTTACCTTTTCCTACAACACTTCATGCCATAGTAGAAACTGCAATGCAGGGTGATGCTGAGACCCTCTACCCAGCCACAACCTTCTTCTACCGACTTCCCTCCAGGGAGCTCTACACCCCACAGGTGCAGCAACCTTGCTGCAGATCTTGCTAGAGCCTGCCAGAGAGGTGAGTCACAGCATTCCTGCAGCGGGAACAGCAGGACCCAGCACACGGCACTACCCCATGGTAGGCAGGGAATGAAAAACAGATTCTGACTAATTGCCACAATCAGAGGGACACAGAATAATTGTCACTTTACCTACATGGAGCGTTACAATACTTCTGAGGTACTGATGCATGACTAATTTAATTCATCTCAGGCAATAGAACAGCATTTGGCCCAGCCTCCTATTTTTTGAATGCATGACCTCTGTGCCGCACTCTTATTTAAGCAGTAAGTGCCACTTTATTTTCTGCTAGTATTCTGTAAATACTAAATACGATGGTATTGCTTTAATGCACATGTGTTGTTGTTGCCTGTTAGTTAGGATCAGTTCGCTGCTTTGCTGTGTAAAATGTTTAGACGGTGCAGGAAGATGCCTGCTGCATTCAAAGGAGGAAGGAATGAGGAAAGTTCACTGTAATTTTGGAGTCAGGTGCCTCAAGCCTTACCAAGTCTTCTCTCAGGCACCTGGCTCATGCCTGTGTAAGGCAAACGTAGTCCTAAAGCAACAGAGAGCAGGAGACGCTTGTACACATACAACCTACTACATCTCAAAAAGACCTTGACTTCCTCCACTACGCACTGACCTCCAGGTGCCCAAGGAGGGTATTTATTTATGGAGAAGGAAACTGTTGAGGGCTCACTTCACCCATTGTACTCTCACAGCATGACTCAGTGCTACAGGCAAAGGAATAAAGCCAGCAGTATCCTATAAGTAATAGACACATTCAGTTCTAAAGTGCGTACCTCTTCCTGGACATCAAGTTCATCATCAGGACAGCTCGTTTCTGTGAACTCTAGGGGTTCTTTAGACTCCTGCATGAGTGAAATCTTGGTAGAAAGAAATTAAGACACATGATGAGTTACGCATTGTCCATATCATTGAGGTTGATTTATTACTCTGAAGTACCTTAATACAAGTTCTACACCTCAAAAGTGTGTTGTTTACTGTTCTTTGACAAAGCTGTTGCTTTAGTTCAGCTAAGAGAAACTTATATGTTGGAAAGTTTTAAATCCTGTCTCTGCTTATATGACCAGCGTATGGCTTTGGAAAAATACTAAAAGCAGAATCAATTTCTAAAATGCTGTATGGCTTTGTTAAAATGTTAAATCTTTATTATAAGACAGGACAAAACTTCTAGATTGTGGGTAGTAAACAAAAATGATGAAAAAAATAAGGGCTTAATCCTAGTTATTTAACAGTAATATTAATTTTAGATTACTATTTAATCATAATATTGCCATGGTAATTGCTAGGGAAGGAATTGTGTTGAGAAGACAGGAGAACATTACAAAGCCATTTTTCTAATGTGGGCGCACAGCTTTAAACACTACGGAGTGTTCTGGTTATCTTAAAAAATGCAGAATACAACTTGGACATGCATAAAAAGGGCAGTAGGAATAAACACTAGTGTTGAACAGCTTCCATGCACACTCACACCAAGTAGAATAGGACTCTCCAGCTTTGATCAGAGGTGTACAAAATTATTAATAGTGTTGGGAAAGGGAGCAGGGAATGAGTATTCCTGCAGCTGAAAATCCAGAAATCCAACAGGAATTAAAACAAATGGCAAATATTTGTCATATAACACATTTAATATTACAGAACCCATCGCCACAGGATAGCGTCAAACTAAAACATGTAAAGGGTGTCTACACATTACAGACGCACCAAAGAAAACTTCATCTGCAACAATCAAATATGACGGTCCAAATGAAACCTCCAGCTGAGGAAGTTCTTAAGCTGACAGTTGACAGAACTAGAAAATGTGTCTTAGGATGAAGAGTTCTCCATACGTCCTGTTTCTTGTGTACTTTTCACTAAAAAGATCCTGGGGTCAACAGACCGTTCCTTTGATCTACCAAAATATTCATTTACTACAGAAGCTGTCCAATTTACTAGACTCTCACTTCATTTGTACTACAGCTCTACATCTAGTTTTTGAACATGCCATGCTGCAATGGAAATGGCAAGAATGAATGACAGATGATAGAAGGAAGGGGAACTGGATATCCTTACCTTCTCAAAGATGGGATCCTGGTTGTCACTGTATGTCATTTGATTCCTTATGTAGAGCACAGCATCATGGACAGTCAAGAAGAATATGTCTTTTCTGACAATATCATCAAAGAAGGCACTTCGTTCCAGTTGAGATATAAGGTTGTCTGAATAAAAGAAAGTCATAACACGTTAACACAATTTGAAGTAATTTAAGATATAAATGTGAAATTATGTGGTTGCAATTATGAGGAATCAAACATATAGACAAATCAATCAATCACAGCTTTGTCTTGACTTGTACTCTCCATATTTCCTTTAAACCCCACCATTCTTTGTGTCCTACCACAGCCCACCATGTTCATCTGTGTGGTAATTCACATTTTTACTAGAACAAACACTCCCACAGACACATCTAGAGATCTCCCCCATCCCCTCTCATCCCTGTTTTATTCTTTGCATGAGTGGTAGTAGAAATATTTGGATGTTTACCTTGGTAGGAAGCAAAGTATACTCTCACATCAATTCTCTCAAACTCTCTAATTATCTAAAAAAAATAGTTTGCAACAAGGACATAAATAAATGAAGTCTGTAAGGAAAAAATACATATATGTATATATGTAATGTATAGACACACACACCCCTCATTTGTTTCTGAGTGTCTCCATTTCATATGGTATGTTTTGTTTATTCATCATAAATATGGTACTGCTAAACTTAAAGATCCAGTAGTTAAGTACCTGGTTGCTGAAGTGCCCTGTCTTCAACTATGTGAGTGGAACTATCAATTTTACATATACATACATTGCTGCCTATTCAGGTTCTCATTCTGTTCTCATAATATGAATAATCAACTCTCTTCAAGTGAGAACCACATGGGCTTGAGCAAGCTTTTTTTCTCCCCATGTATCTGTGATCTGATACAATCTTTCTTTGGCACATACAAATTTTTTTACAAAGATTTTTTCCCTCATGCAGGTCACCATGTGGACCTGTTCTTGGATGAAAAAGCTGCATATGGAAAGAGTCATGTCTGTGGACCCCGTATCTCTTTTGTGTCAGAAGCAGGAACTGGAAACTATGCAGAAGGCTGAAGCAAGGCACACAGCATTCTTGTATTTCTGTTAAAAAGTGGGAAACTGATTGTAGCCCTGGCTCCCTGGTGGCAGGCAAGTCTCTTAGAATAGTATTTTCAGAGGTGATTGCTAATTCCATGTCCTTCTGTTCATTGATAAACTAGAGTCTTGGTGATCTAAGAAGTGGTTTATAGATGGGCTAAGAAGTCCCAGCTGCAAAATGAAGTTAATGAAAGCAGCAATCTGAACATACAAAGTATCATGAAAGACTAAAGACTGAACAATCTGGACCTATACACTTGCACCAAAAAATAATGGAAATACTTGGCCTTAATCTCTTCATTTCTCTCTCCCTAAACTAGGAATATTATCTCCTTGTTACATAGTGTGATGTTTGAAGATGAATTAGTGATGTTGATGAAGTGCCACAGAAAGCCCCATGGAGAAAGGAATCATTCTTCCTTTATTCATAATTTAAATAATATGGAATGAATAAATAAATCTTGCAGTTAAAGACTGAAGTGATGGTAAGATGAAATTTTTACTACCTCTGTGTTGAGTGAGCATCATCCTGTGCCCAGATTAAAGCAGGAGGCATGTGAAAAGAAAATACATAACTAGAATATTTCATAACATACACATACAAGGGGACTACATTATGCAGTTCTAATTTTAGAGTACTTGATTATGCAACTTTCATCTTGTTCTTCTAATGTGTTTTTTGTTGTTTTTTTTTTTCCACCTGAAATATGCATACCCCAGTATTCTACCTCTTGCTGTGTAAGTTTTAAAGGTATTTTTCACCAACAGACTTTTTAAAACTCAGAAATTCCCCTCAGCTAACAGCTCTTGACTTACATACTGACTTGTTTCATGTTCATGGAACACCAGAAAAAAATGCCCTTACCGTTTTTATTGATCTCACTGCTACAATATCCAAGAAGGTTACTGCTCCAAAATCAAGAATGAGGCTGTGGATAGGCACCTTGGGGATGTTTACTTTGACTGGGAGTTCTGAATTCCAGTCCACCTGGATTTCTACTTCTTTGGTGGGAACTTGAAGATCTTCATTGTCTTCAGGTTCCTCATCAGTCTCAAAAGCTTCATTATTAATACCAGGCTCACTGATGATGCCATTCTAATGTGCAGATAATATATGGAATATAGCATTTAATAGTGGAGAAAATGTTGGAGTTACAGGAAATATTTCCCTGTGATAACTTCTGTTTCAGGAATGAATAAGATCACTGCTTGTGACCAGTACCCTCTGGTCCCAACCCCAGGTAATGTGGTTAGCATAAGTAACACCATTTTATAAGGCAAGCAGCAATTCTCTGTGACCGAACAGGTCACCTATTTGTTCCTTTTCCTCTCATTCTCAGGCCTTGAAGGTCCTGTGAACCAAGCAGACAAACCAAACAGATTTCTTCTTCCCCTCTCTACCAGCTTCAAGATTCCTGGGCACCAGGAATGATTACTCCCCTCTTTGCCAGCCTTGATGGTCCCAGGCACCCAGCCAACCAGGTGTTGTTGAGCCTGTCACAGAACAGGGAAGTGTAACAGTGCATAAAGCACTGTCCATAAAATCAAGGCGTTACAAGTCCTAAGTGGGGAATTTGGACCAAAACTGCTGCTGGATAGTGGGATCTGTGATCTGCCTCCGGCCAGGGACACCTCCATCATTGTCTGCTTCCTCGAGGACTGGATTAAAGACTTGTCTTCTTTTATATTATTTTTGAGGCTAGGTTATGATCGTTATATTGATAGATCAAACTGTGTATTCAGATCTGGCCACTCTGCAGATGGTCCAGGTGATTAGAAACTGTAAGTTAAGTCAGGGTCTAGGCAATTAGAAACTATGTGAAGTTGTATTATAAATTCTTTATTATAGAATCATAGAATGTATTCGCTTGGAAGGGACCTCCAAAGGTTGTCTAGTCCAACCCCCCTACAATAAGCAGAGACATCTCTAACTAGGGTCAGGTTGCTCAGAGCCTCATCAAGCCTGACCTTGAAAGTCTCCAGGAATGGGGCCTTCACCACCACTCTGGGCAACCAGTTCCAGTGATCAACTACCCTCATATTAAAGAACTTTCTCCTCATGTCTAACCTAAATCTACCCTTTTCTAGCTTAAAAACATTACCCCTTGTCCTGTCACTACAAACCCTTGTGAACAGATGCTAATCTGCTAATATAAATTGTAATACATTGATTCTGTTTGTAGAAATCCTGTACTATTCTAATAAATTCTGTGCCATACTACTAATAGCTTTACTTTTAACTACAATTTAGTGCCATCCTCATTCTGCCAAAAGAACCTGTTTGTCCCCTTAGTGCTGGGTGACAATGCTGCATCCAAGAATTTAAAGAAAAACAAGAAAGAGCAGATAATTACCTCCTCCTCTGGGCAGTGTTTTTCCTTTCCTCTTTTTTGTTTTTTAAAAGAGCATCTTCCTGCAAAAAGGCCACTCTCCAGAAAAATAAATACCTCAGACCTGCTCCCTTCCTCAATAGCTTTATTTCTAGTCTATATTAAGACTAGTATTTTCAGCTTTGAATTAGATTTACTATATATGATACAATGGTAAAATAATTGGGTCAAAAGCTGGAATGTCACATAACTGAGCATTTAAGGGCATCACAAATTGTAATATATACAGGAAATACTGCATCCTGCACTGAGAGCAATGACAACAGAGAAGTCACGTGTAATTTCCAGCTCTGGAAATTTAATAGGTTGCCTGTACCGGTCCACTCCTTAAGCATTTAAGTATTGAAATGTACGTTCCATACTCGGAGGATATGGAAGGCTCTGTCTACCAGCCAGCCTGTGTACAGGAAGCTGGATGATAGGAGCATGTACACATGAAAAAGCCAGCACTTCTGCTGCCTAGAGACAATCTAAGGTGGTGAGGGTGGAGGTAGGATCAGGGAATCTGTTAACACTGTGACCATCACAGCTGCCTGAATCTGTGCAGTCTCTGGCAATAGCTGTACTGCTCTGCTAAGTCTCCTGCAGGTCCCAGACTTCCTACCATAGTAATAAGTCACACTTTTCTATCTTTATTTTAAAGATGCATATAGAGGAACTCATAATTAAGGCTGAAGTAATAAGCTCTAACAGTAATAATCTGAGAAAGAGTAGAAAGAAAAAAAAAAAAGGTTTACCTTAGTAGCTTTTAATTTCCCCTTCTTGATTAACTTATGTATCTTCCTCAGTGCTTTGAGTCTCTTATTATATACCTTGACTGCATCAAATCCCACCTACAAAAAAAGGATCAAGATTATTTAATTTTACCTAGATATAATTCTGAGGAAATTTCAAAGACAGTTAAGAAGCAGCCACAACCATTACATATCACTTACGGTGGATTTCAGACTGCTTTTCAGTCCATCGATGTTAGCATAAAAAATTGGACTCGAAAACTTGAGAATCTTCACACCTTCTGGCTCTATAACCTGTTGCCAAAGAATATAAGGTTAAGCAGCAACAACCACAATTTGGCTAAGAAGAAGCAGCTTAACTGTTTCAATAGTTCATCTGCATATTTAATTCACAAAAAATGGCACATCTTTGCTGATAATTGAGAAGATTAGGTTTTTAGAAGCTTAGAGCCCCAGCAGGTGATATGGGCCAACCATCTGGACCTGAATGCTGGAACTTGTTATCTTTGAGCACTCCACTTCCAAACTCAAGTTGTCCAAAATATGCAAGGCACAACTTTTTCTTACACTGGCTTGTAGACTGAAGGGAAACAACTCAGCAATGACTTACATTTTTGTAGTCCTTGACCTTCTTGTAGATGTCTGTGCCAGGAATGTTTCCAAAGCCACCCCATGAAGGACTGACAGAAACAAAAAGACAAGACAGTGAAGGTAAACATCATATTCAGCATTCACAGAATTGAAGGGATTGCTGCCTAAAAACTGTCACAGACTCTTGCAGTCTGGTCTCTTCTGCCAAACTAATAACCTCATTGCAGAAGTGTTGTATATGTTTTGTGTTGCATGCAAGGGT
>JAVSBS010024484.1:72633-89487 GCA_033124195.1 Coracias cyanogaster | reverse complement strand
CTGAAGAATAGCATATACAGTGTTTGTTATGATGTGTATTGGGTCATGTACAGAGAAGAACCATTGTGCTGATTTTCATCTACTCTCAAATGTATGCATAACACAGCCCCCTGCCAGAAATCCTCAGATAACACATTCAATGCCTTTTTCTGTGCAAGGCACATGTGCAGTGTGCCTTGAACCTGGCTTACAAGTGTTGTAATTACATGGACACCTCTCTGAAGCATGTTTAATTTGGTTGTATTAGGGAACAGCAGGTATTCCAAAATGTGTCTTACGAATGTGCTAGTCTCTTGTTGCCAGTAGGCAGCCAGATTTCTACTGGCATCCACACTATGCTGCTTATTGTGTAAAGGAAAGCCAGTTCACAAAAACATATTGCCTTTATAAAACTCCTGAGGAAGTGACCAGATACAAGACTTGACCCCCCTACTGCCTTATCCCCTGTAGCAATTAGTAGGCATACCAGGAGTCTATAGCATAATTGGAAGATTCTCCAAGAACGGCATTGATGTATTTTGCACCAGCCTCTGCATATGTTTATCTGATTTGCCAATGAATGCACAAAAACATGAGGCAGTCAAAGAGTAGGTCCTGGAGATACAGTGCTGATAACATGAACCTCCCTCTGGCCATACCTGCCTGAGTGAGGCTCTTGAGACCAAGGTTTCTTTGGTGTTGCAAAGAATGACTGTCTTGAAAACTACCCTCTTTGTCCCTACAGGGAGGGTGTAGTATGAAAGAGAAATCAGAAATTAGGTTAAAATACCACACTGCATAACACATTATGCAACAGGCAGACCTGGGGTTTATCCGGTATTAATGACCTAAGTATTATATTAGCAGAATACCATCCTGTATTACGTAACACAGTACGTTGTTTCATTAACATGAATTTCCTGTACTTTTTGTGCCTGCTGAAATGCATGTTTGACCTAATTTCTGATCCAGACATTTGCCTGCTCACAGCCTTGTGTAAGAGCAATAAGTAAATCATAGAGATTTTTGCCTCTGTGTGTGTATAGTATGTATGATTATTCCTTTTTATAAATAGGAGTTCTGGAGATTTTTTGGTTCTGGGTTTAGACTGTGACTATCATTTTAAATTTGCAGTTGCCATATCATGTTGGATCACTGAGCATTTTTGCTGACTTGTATATAAGTGAATGGAACAGTTTGTTGTAACACACAGTGTAAAAATGTTTCTCTGTCACTAGTCATACTACTTTAAAAATGCAGTGCAGTTTGTCCCATCTCTTGGTCCAATACCTGGCAATAAAAGTGATACTGCTATATACATCTCTAACTTAAAAAAAAAAAAAACAAACACAAAAAAACCCCCAAACCAAACCAGCATTGTTTTTGTAATTTTGCTCTGTCCAAACACTTTTGGACTTGTGTCAAAATCATCAGGTTCTGGTCTAGTTTTTTTTCTCTAGTGTCCAGTAAGAAATCACTGCCCAGTTCCACCAAGAAAAAGAAGGAAACTTACTGTGACACAGCACACTTTGAGCAACCAAAATTTATGCTAAAATGTGGGGGTAATTACTCAAGCACCTGCATTTTTAGAGGAAATTACTCTGTATGAATGTGTATTTATTTGCTTGTTTAATGGTAAGGATGTGTGAGTTGGGGTCCAGCTTAATTTTTTTTTTCCTGGAGGGTCCTAACTTCCATTTTTGGCTTTTGCTTTCCTGGAAAACAGTCTTTAGACTTCACTCTGTGAAATTTTGTTTAGTGAATTTTAAAAATTCAGAATATGCAATTTTTGGTATGTGGGATTTTTTTAGGAAATTGTGTGTTCAGTGCTTGTTCATGCTTAACCAAGATGTAAAGGAGACTGGATGCTTTGTAAACATGGAGCAATCTTGAGTCCAAAGTTTCATCTTTATTAATGAAGCTCAGTCTGAATAAAACATTAGCAAGAAAAGAATGATCCCAAGTGCATTATGGTACTTCTGCTATTTTGCCACTGAATGAAGAGCGTGGAAGGGAATTTGGGAGAATTGCTCTGTATTTTATAAGGGGGTGGCTGAAATTTGACTCTCAGTGTTTTAAGGCAAAGTGTTGTGTGGGTTGTGGTAAATAGTAAAAGGTTGTTCATGTTTTAATTTCCTTGGGATACAGAATTATAGCTTGTGACTATTGAGCCACACGACACTTTTATTTCTTTTTTTTCTGTTTTAATCAGATGACTTAAAAAAATTAAGTAAATATTTTGCTTATGGAAGTGACAGGTTGCTGGCCTTAAGCATGTATTGTACAGACTGGCATGCTGGCTCCCCTGTCACCTTGAGCCCACCTTACCAGGAGCCCTGCGAAGCCAACCTTTCTAATACTGCAGATGCTTTTCTGGAGTAGAGGTGGCTGACATTGCACTAGTTTTGTTATGTTCACAACAGAGATAAACCGAAATCAAACAACTAATAAATTATTTGAGCTCTTCTGTAGGTGTCCTGCTATCAAAAGCTCCAGGCACCTGTCTACTGTGTAAACTGGTCTAAGCCTCTATGTTCCCTGGATCTTTTCACAGCAATGCTACATCTGAGTCAGAGAGAGGGGCTGTACCCACTATCCACAGCTGAACTGCCCCCAGGGAATGTGGCTTGCTGACATGAGACACTTGCATGTGGAGTGAACACATCTCAAGTAAACATTGGGATTGAAAACCTTTATCTTAGTTGCACAGAAAGTGTGGCTTGAGATTTGGCTTTTTTTCAGACTTTTTCTATGGGCAGATGGAAGGGAGCGGCAGGGAAGACAGTACATCTAGGAGGCTGTTGAAGGTTCTGCTGGCCCTGAAGGAAAAGGTTTTTGTGCAAGAGCTTCTGTAGGACACGATTGTCTGGAAATGCTACAGTGGATTTACAGCTTTAGTGACCTTTCTGGTGCTGTACACTGTCTTAGGTCTGACAGCTGGGGCTGTTGTGTTCTTTCTCTTTGTCACTTTACCTCTTGCATGCTTGTGTCAACAAGCAAAGTTGCTTGCTTCACCCTCAAGTTGAATGATTTTAAAGACATGTCTTAAGTTGCCTTGAGCATCCCTAAGGAATAAATTACCTTCCAAGATGAATGAAATTTAATGCTTACATGTTCAAAAATGCATTTTTCAAGCATGTCCTTATGCTTCAATATATTTCTATTTTAGTTCTAAGTAACTCCTGTAATTTTTGCACTAAGCATACTCTTCAACATCAGAGGCAATTCTGAGGAATTAGGTAAGATCCATAGCCAGAAGAAAATATTTCCTATCCCCCCTATCCATCCTGCAGATCTCCCTTCGGATCAACACTAGTCTGTCATCACTCTTCTCATCGGTATCACACTGAAGCGCCTAAGCATGAGGATGAAATTTGAACTCATGGGCATGCATGGAGCCCCTATACATATGAGCACATATGAGGGGTGTGTATCCGTGCTTGGGGGTGGTATGCACACAGCACATGCTCATATGTAGTAGAAAGAGGCCAAGAGGATAAGCAGAAAGGTGTCAGTATCTTATATCTCAGGATGGCCATGTAATTTATGGTGCTGGAATGATGAGGTGCTGAGATAGCTTGGTAGCATGAAGCCTAGGGATTGCTAACTGGATTTCATGTGGAATGAGTTGCCATCACCTCTGAGCTGTCTCCTGAAAACTGACCCCTACTGCTGTTGGACAGGACTTGCTGCTCCACAGGTGATCTCATCTGGGGTCAAGTGAGTAGCCACATCATTGCTTTGTACCTCCAGGCTGGGATGTCCACCCAAAAGGGAACAGTCAGCTGCCTGGGCTTTTAGTTTATCAGGGATCTGTAAGTTCAAGTGGAGATCTTTTTGAAACAGAGCTGTATAAAGCATTCCTGAAAGCTTGAAGGCAACATAAAGACTTGGCCTGCACTGGTTTGAAAGAGTGAAGAATAGGTGCAGAAGGAGGACACCTGGAAATGAGCAAATGATTAGGCCATAGCCTGGAAATTCAGATCTGTATGTGCAAAAACATCTACTGGACATGTTTTTGCAGTGGCCTGCATATGGCATTTCTGTCAAATTGTATCTTGAGAATGGCAGTGAAACTCCAGCTCTTGCTTTTCCTTCAACACCTTTGAGCTGGGAATCTGCCTATTTCAGAAGTGCAGTTTTCCACCTAACAAAAACTCAATGGGTATGCAGAAATTTGTTAGGGTGCTGAATTCATCGCTGAAGCACAGGACTCAGACACAAGGTGAACAGGAATTCAGTGGGAAGAAGTTGGGATAAAAAATAAGCAAAGCCTTGAATTCTCGGTGTGTGTAGATGTGTCACACTGTTTAAAATAAAAACTTGTTTTATTTGTATATGTGTTGACTGAGCATACAAAAGCAGGTGGCCATCTCCCAGGACAAATAATGAAGTTGACCACATCGGTAATGCCAGACAGCTAGAGATGGGATTTATTGAACTTATTAGATCTGAGAAGATGAAAACAGAAGCAGTGGCTCTCAAAAGAAATAGTATAAGATTAGAGGTCTGTAGCTTTCTGGCTTGATTTTCAAGACGGAGTAATTAAATGAATGAGAAACCTGAGTATTTTCATACTGGATGTTATTTACTTGCCTATCTTGAGAATGATGAAAAAATGTGTGTGCATTGTCACTGCACTGATCAGTTTTGGAAGCATTGTCATATAGCTGCCTGCATGTGCTGACTAGGTCTGAATCCTTGGGGTTTGCATCTGCTTGAGAAAAATCTCGATGTGCCTCAAGATCTGAAGAAAAATCTTCCTCTGCAAGATGGTTTGAACTCGGGTTGATATTGTAAATTATGTAATCTCACTCTGAAGTATTAAGAATGATAGTGGATATTACAATACCTTCAAAGCAGCATGTCACGTGGAAGATGCGCGTGGCTGACTATGAGCATAAAAGGGAGCTCAGTTCCCAAGCACAGCTTTTGCTGATGGAACGACAACCAATTTATTGCTTAAATTATTTGCAATAATAAAGAAATGTATTAAAATATTTGGGAAATGATTTAGGAAAATATGCTGAGAAAGCACTAAAGTGTTAAATCTAAGGAAGATGAATGGATTCAGTCACATGATTAAATACTTTCTTGAATAGAGGTAGACTTTAGTTGTTTGTTTCTTGATGCTTGGCTAGTCTGAATGATTCTTAAACAACATTTGAATGAATAAAGTTCACTTTGGGGAAGGTTTTATTTTGAAATTTGAAAGCATATTGACTAGGAGAGACTCTAATACCCAAAGGCAGCTGTTTTCAAGCATTTGAGTGTTGAAACCTGTATTTCTATAACTCCTGTTTTTAATTGCTCATTGTACCTAGCTGAGAATTCTTAACTAATGGTGAAAAAACCCCCCAACCTTGCAGTTCAAACCCACACTGAAAACCACCCTAGGAATCTTTCCTGCTGTGGTGAAATGCTGAAGGATTTGCTAAACCTACACATTCATACAACTGAATCCCCGCTTCATGATTATATGTGCTAAACTGATAAACTGCAATGGATACTTGGAAAGCTCTTTCTGTTCCTTTCTGACCTCCTCTGGTTTAGAGAAGGCAAGATTTGGACAGTTGTGTCTGGATTGAACAGTGTGATAAGAGTTGTAAAATGTTACCAGCAAGGAGTGTGGTTTTGTGATAAACAAAGAATTGCAACACTGAATGTCTGTCGGCAGCCATCCAGGCGGAACAAGCACGCAGAAACTCCAGCAAGCCTCTGGGATTGAGAGAAATGTTTTCAGGAGTACTGGATAAATGAGGATATTTTAAAATACCTCAGACACTGTCTGTTATTGCTGATACCTGACATCTTTGGGTTTGGGTTATTTTTTTTGTCCTTTGTAACAAATTAAAAAGCACGTTGTGGTGCTTCCTTATGAGCGTGCCATCTCCTGTTTCCTCTTCTTCAGCCTGTTATTTGGCCATCTTGTTCCCCTGCAGATTTTCAAGGATAAACTTACCTTTGCATATATGAGTGACTGCAAATTTCTACTGCATTTTCAGTGATGAAAATGGTAACAGGTCTCCACAGATATAGGAACATCTCCAGGGCTCTGTACAGTGTCTTATTTACAATACCTCTTTGTCTGCTGTTATTATCATATGTCCTCTCTAAATAAGTATTTTGGATTATTGTTTCTTTACTATAGCCCTAATATTTTTTAAAAAAAGTAATAGCAAAACAAGAAAAAACAACTCAGAGACTAGAAATTATTTGCACAATTTTATTTTTAAGATAAGATCATTCATTAACAGCTTTTTTGAGTTTTGTTCAGTGTATTAGTCACACTAATTTTACAATTCCATTTCCTTTGGTGGGGGAGGCAGATAAGGAAGGAAAAAATCCATATTCATGGCTCAGATTAAGTCTGCTGAGTTTCCAAATGCAGGTATGTGCTTCTGTTTTGTAATACTTCATAAACCTCCCAACAGCTGAAAACTGCAATAGCACCAAAATCTTAATGAAATGTCACATGCCGCCTATTAAGTTTAAAATGCCTGCTGAAATGTGCAAAGACTGGGCTTTCTGGATGTGGAGCACACAGAGCACTGTGCGTGGAATTAGTTGTGACTGTCAGTTCGCCAAGATCAAACTTGGGTCTTATGGCTCATTTAAAGTCGTTAGTGGACTTGGCCTCTGAAGATCTCTGTCCTATACACAGTGGCAGTTCTCATTTTATAAATCTAAAGTAATAATCTAAAGCAGCCTTTGAGAAGGAGACACTTTACAATTTTGAGGGTAAACTATACCTCTCCTTAAGAGATTGTTAAATCCTTGATTGTCTCAGTGACTGACTTTTGCCAGAGGGAGCTGGAAATTTGGTTTAATCATCCTGGCATGGTCCACCCTCACTGTGCTTGCTTCGTAGTCCTAGGGAAGCAGGTGTCCTGGGACAGGTGTTGAACTGGGTGAAACATGGATGTGATCCACCCGAATTTTCTGTTGAAACAAGGGCCTCATAATGGCACACTGCAAATACTGTCCTTGCTGGAGTGGTCCAACATTACATCTCTGGTTAGAGCATGGGATCTTACAGTTCCTTTACTGTAGACAGGACTTCTAAGGCTTAAAAGAAATGTGAGAACCTTTCTGTAAGCTTCCTTCAATTTTCTAAGTCATCACAAATGTAGTGCTCTCCCAGCTATGTAGTATTCCACAAACTGGAGAACCTGACCTTCTATTCAGCTTCAGATGGGAAAGGTAGTCCCAAGTAAGCCAATTTGTGCGCTGTTGTTGAGCTGAGGTTTAGTGTGCTGTTCAGATGCTCTGTAGGGTCTAAAAAGTATTTCTCATTCTGTCCTTCCTCATCCCCCACCCTCATTTTGCTTATAATTGTTTTAGAAAAATAAAAACAGGCACGAGGAAAACAAAAAAGAAAAGTAAAGTTGTTTTTCATTCAGGCCATGTTTATACCATCTGTTCTGTATCTATTCGAACTCTGTTGGGAGAAAGCAGAGGTGCCTCTGAATTTCAGCTATGCTCCAAATAAATCCAAATAGGCATCTTGTTTTGGGGACTAAACCTTGTTAAGCAGAGGACCTCTGAGTAGAAAAATATTTTTAAGCCCTGAGAGTCAGCAGACACAGTCAGTGGTTGCTGGAAAGTGTACAGGGAGCAGTGGCAGTCCTTGCAATGAGGCATTCTCCCTGCTGCAGCCTCTGTGGTTCGAGACCCGTGGTCTGCTGTGGCACAGGGCTGCAGTGGAGAGAGCAGGACCGACCCTGCACACACGCACATATTCTCTAGGGGAGCAGCTTGACAGCTTCCCAGCATACATTTAGAGCTACTTGCCATTGATACCAGTTTAGATTCCTTCAACTACAATATCACTAATTGCTCCAAAGGCATTGCAAGTGAGCTGTAATCTAACCAGACCTAAAAAGCACATCCCAAAGGGCCCATCTTTGCACCGTCCCTAGTAGAAAAGGTTTCTATATTACTAAAGGAAAGAGTGGGGATGGTTGGATGGTTGGTTTTGTTTTTTTTCTGTGAAGGCAAGTAAACTTTGACAAGCGTTAAAGGAAAAATGCAAAGGAAAAATACTGAACAATCTTTATGTCAGCTGAGTTGTCCACAGCACAGCTTTGAAGTGAAAGCTAGTTTTCTACCTCAGTGCCAGCCTCAAAGATGTGTGTACATATTCATGCACTTAGTATGTTAATTAAAACAAGAGCTGAATAAAGGTTTGGCTCTTAATTTAAGAATCAAACGCACAAAGGCCTCCCTCTGCCTGGTAGTGCTGATGTTCTCTTCCCTCCCCCTGCCCCTGGACTTTCAGGCTCATTAATAGTTGCACCAGAAGCTGGAAGGTTGAGTCTAGCCTCAGGCACACAGGTATTACACGGCCTTCCTACAGCTTTACCACCATCTCTGCTCCTTGTTTCACATGGTCCCTTGCCCTCTCTAGGCTCCCTCTCCACCTCTCATTAATTATATTCTAGCTAAACAAGCAGGCTGGCACTGTTCAGTGGCTGTGAACTGAAGTCCTTGACATGTCTCAGAAGCAAGAACACATATAACTTGTTTTTAGATTACTTCCCCCTTCTTTTTTTGTGAAGGGCTAACCAGCCGCTACAGATACGTGAGCTGCTGGGCCGCAGTATCAAAACCTTGCCAAATATTTGCTTTATAAAGGTGAAATCAAAGTGCTGTGGATAAATCTGACTGTCTGGATAATCATTCTTTGTTTGCTTTGTCTGTCCTAGAAGATGTCTCAAATATTGCTGAGTTCCTAACCAACCCCTTCGCCCACTCTGTTTTAATATGTGGCATTTTTGTAGGCCAATCTCTGGAATCCTGTCCTTTGTACAGGTGGAATTGCAGATTTTATGAGAACCATTCAGACACATTTGCTATGATTAAAATTCTTTAAAATTATTTTCAATAGACTAGTGTATGCTTTTCTTTTTTAATACAAAAAGTAAAATTGGCTGGAACATTCACTCATCGGTTCCACTGAGAGCTTTAATAGAGTTGTGCAGTAATAAAGGAAGATTGAGATCCTCAGCCAAGTTTCACATGGGTGGAGACGACTTTCAAGTAGTCCAACAGAAAGCGCCTTTTGTAAGCTTGTGAAAGAGAGGGAGAAAAATGAATGGGCTGCAGTCCCCTGCTTTCCCTGAGCAACTTTACCTCTACAAGGTAAAACTCTGGCCTTGACTTGGGTGCCAATCTCTGTCCTTTGGGATGGGAGCTGTTGTGACTTGTGAATGCTCTGCAATAGCTGAGTGCACACATACTCGTGCCTATGCTTGTGTGTGTATGTCTACCTCCTTAACTGACACACGTCCTTATAAACATTAAATTAATGGGCTACTGATATTAATGAATGTAAATCCAATGACTTCAGAGGAGCTCTGCGAGTTTACAACATCCAGGGTGAGGACCAATAGGCATAGATACTTTATATTCAGAAATATCTAGTATTTCAAATGAGAGTATTGATGTGACAAAAGTGCAGCTCATTTTCCTTGTAAATCTTCCACTTTAAAGTCTCGTTTCCTATGGAAACAAGACATACACACTCGTGCTCTGTGTCTGTGTGTCCCTTTCCACTGACCTTTCAAACCAAGTTTAACACAGTGATAGCCATCTGAAAGAGAATTAAATTTGTGGTTTGATGATGTGTGGGTAGAAGAGTAGACTGAAGAGAGAGACAGATCCTGTATGTGCCAAATTTATGAAAAAGCTCCAGTGTGAATTTGAATCTTGCTAGAAAACAGAAAGACCATATGGGAGATGCTCCCCAACGAATGAGTCAAGCAGAAGAAAAACTTATATTTGAGCTTGCAGTGAACAGTGAGACAGCAGTGCATAGGAAATTAGATTTTATTTTTGCATGTTGTCATGTAGTTCCTTTTCTTTTGAAATGCAGCCTCTTGTAGCATTTTATATATATTTTTTAGTCTTGAGTAATAAATTATGGTGGTACTTGTTGCCTGTATGTAGTCTAGGGCAAGTTGACTTTTGCAGTCACAAGCAGCTGAATCTCTTAGTTGCGCCATGACACATTTTTGCATTTAGTGACTTAGCAATAAAGTGTGGGTCACCCAATTTCACTGTGGTGGGACAAATACCAGTTGGGCAGAACTGTACAGGAGCACTATCAAAGAAAGGAAATGCCTGAAGATGATGTGTTTAGCTTTTAATATCAAAAGTAAGGCAAAACCAAAGTTCTATCATTTTTAATAGCTTAGTAAATATGGCTGTTTTAGCTGGGATGAACTGAGTATAAATTAGGTTTTCCAGGTGAAATGATAAACTGAGGAAAAACCATGGGGTTTTGTGCTCACAGGCTCACCTTCTTCAAGTCTGCAATGAGTAGCCCACATCACAACTAGATATAGGCAGATGAAAATTGCCTTGAATTTGCCTTAGTTCTGCCATGTGGTTGGAGTACTGAGAGAGTACAGGAGATGTGATCTATGGAGGAGAGAGGAAATTTTATTGAGAGTCAGAGAAGTTCTTAGCCAAATAGAACAGGTAGAGACTGAAAGAGGCGATTTCACCAGTGAAAAATTCAAGTGGTTAGGGGACAAAAGCCCAGAGGCAGACTTATAATGTGGCATGAAATACGGATATCCAGTAGATCCCATTCTCACAGATGAGGAAATCTCAGGCTCCAGTATGGCTGTTAATTCCCAGGCTAGATGGAAACATTCTCAAACAGCAATGTTTTTTCTTCCCCTGTGCCATCAACAGACAGGCATAATGGCCATTTCCAGTGTCTTTAAATTCAGTAGTGCCAAATAGGGCTTCTGAGTAAAGCTGAAAAAAGGAAATTTTATGTTCTTAATGGTGTGAGTCTCATATAAGGGAGATTTGTTCAAAGACTTGATGCATTGCTTCAGTGAGTAAAAAGCCTTTCTTATGTTATCAAGCTAACTAGAATAGCTTGAAGAATCCTAAGCACTTTCCACATGTATGGGGAGCAGAAATTGTGTTTCAGCAGTTACTACTTCAAACAGATGGAGATTGAGGAGGGAGTTCTGGGTTAAAGAGTCCACACAGAGTGTGGACACTCCCTGGGTGTGCAGAGTCCACAGAGGCCTGTGGCCAGCAGTGTCCCCCAGGGATCAGTGCTAGGTCCAGCCCTATTCAATATACTCATTTATGATCTGGATGAAAGGACAGAGTGTACCTTCAGCAAGTTTGCTGACGATACAAAACTGGGAGTAGTGGCTGACATGCCAGAAGGCTGTGCTGCCATCCAGTGTGACCTGGATATGCTGGAGAGTTGGGCAGGGAAAAACCTAATGAAATTCATTAAGAGCAAGTGTAGGGTCCTGTCTCTGGGGAAGAACAACCCCATGTATCAGGTCCGCTTGGGGGTGGACCTGTTGGAGAGCAGCTCTGGGGGAAAGGACCTGGGAGTCCTGGTGGACAGCAGGATGACTATGAGCCGGCAATGTGCCCTTGCAGCAAAGACAGCCAACAGCTCTATAGGGTGTGTAGGGAGAGTGTGCAGTCCAGGTTTGCTTTGCTGAAGGTGCTTTTTGGTCCAATGTTTCTGGACTTTTCTCAGTAAGAAAGTAAAGCAAAATGGGGCCATTTATAACCATTCTTCTTCTGGGCTTTCTCTCTCTGTTGCCCATGTGGGAAGGGAGGAGAAGGCTCTCCATGAGAAGTGGAGTGAGGCAACAGCTGCAAAGGTTTGAAAAATGTCTCATCAAAACCACCCCATTACTGCCAGCTGAAGGCATTATAAAAGATAGCTGGTAGCTGAAGTCTTATGCAGGAAGACAGGTTAAATTATCACAGTGATAATGTGATCTGTGAAGCAGTGAAGTGGATTGTTGCTTTCCCCACAGAGGAATTCTTCATGGTAGCCAAATTAATGACTGCTTTTTGAAAGTTTCTCCTGCTATCTGAAGGATTGATTTCCTGCCTACTGTTTGTTATCTGTGGCATTTTTAAGCTTCACCCAGGTGAGTATATTGTTTTGTGTGTTTAATGCCTGACTACAGACTTCCTAACCTCAGTGTTGTTCATTGCTTTTCTTTTGTCTTTCACTGGGCTTGATAATGTTATTGTAACAATTTCCCCAGCTAAGAGCCTATTATTTATTTCCCTTGGAGCTACATGAGAGTGAGTTCCCTCTGCTCCTTAGAACGAGGATTGTAGGAGCAGTAGAGCTGCAATGTTTCATTGGTATTTTAGGCTGTGCAGTCTGCATTTAAAGATGCAGCACAAGGCTCTCTATGGCACTGGGGAAGGGGGAATGATGCAAACAGGTCAGAGGAGTGGCTGCAAATGAGCTTGTAAAGTCCTAACTGGAAGGCATAGTACCGGCTAGCTGACTTGCTTTGCTGTTAGTGTTAGGCAAATACACAGCCTTAGCTGGGTTTATCCAGTACAGATTATTGCCAGCACTCTCCTGGTGTGGGGATCCCATGATCTGGGACCTGTGGAGGAACAGTTGGAAGGCTTCCAGGGTGGGGGCTTATTGCAAAATGTAATGGGTTAACTTAATCCTTCAGGAAACCTTACTGAGTTGGAGGGTGTTGGTTGTGTTCCCTGGCACATCTGAAAAATATATTGGTAGAATAGATAGAGTGGCATGGCTGACAAAGAATATGCAGTGGTTTTCACTCTGACATTATCTTTTACCACAGTCTCCTAACTCATACAAATTAATTTGAGTCTTTCATCAGCCTTATATACAACTTTTGCTGCTGAGGTATCTGAATATTCAGTGTTGTCTGTAAGTCTGATATATCCAGGGGAGACCAGAATCCCTAGACTTTAACAAATAAGATGTTTCCTTCAGAGTCAGTGAACCAGCTCTGCATCCTACCTGCATTTGTGAAGAAATAAATTAAGTGTATTTTTTAAAGGCTGTAATTTATGATATATTCAGGGGAATGAAAACACACAGATAAGTAAACAAACCAAGGTTTTCATCTGTTGCTACGCTGGTTAGAAAGCCAGGACAATTGTCTGTTGCATACAAGGAGCTCCCAAGCTACTGTCCAGCTCGGCTGTGTCCTCAGACTAATTAACTGGTCACATGGGCACATTAATTGCAGCAATGCATCACTTTTGACTAGTCCCAGTCATGCCTATATGAGGGGAACAATGCAACTTGTGCAGCTTTCTGTGGCAGCTTAATGAGGAGGGTGGATAAATCATGAAGGCCCAGTTCTGCCACCTCTATTCTCCTGGAAAAAGATGCCTTGTAAGGAAAGGTGTTTCAAGCACCAGGACTAATGGTGAGTAAAACTCTCGGCATGAGTAAGTATTACTGAACAGCAGATTAGCACACCATGCCAAGCACTTATCTAAAATTAAGTGTTCTCCTCTACTTACACCCTGAGATTCTTGTCTCCAATTATGTTTGTTTTGTTTGCTTTTTCTTTTTTCTGTGTTTATTCAAATATGGATAAGAGAGAAGTCCACACAGAGACCAAAGGATGGATAAGATCTGAGTAGCACAGAAAAATAAAAGCACTTGGGTGGAGTTCAGCTGTTAAATCTTAAGGCTATACATAACCTATTATTGTCTTTGGCTGGGTTTGAAGTACTAATGTACCTAAGTAAGTAAACAGATTTACAATGGCTTAGTTAGGAGTTCCCTCTCTAGGAAGTGCTAGAATAAGCAAAACATAGCCTGTAACAAGGCCAGATTCCCCTGGGACAAATTGAAAGGAACCTTGTTGAAAACAAAAGAGTTGTGTGCTGTTATATTAATGCAGATTCCTGAAAGCAGCCTGCAGGCAGACACCCAGTCCCAAGGCTGTGTTGCAGAGATGTGCAGCAGAATGGTGGCACGATAGCAGGAACAAACTCCTTGCTGTTATGGCTCCTTTTGCTGGGGCAGCAGAGTGGCTTCTCCAGCTTTGCCCTTCTCTGTAGGTGAAACTACACCTCCCTGTTGGTCATCTGATGGCCTTACCCTGTTTCGCAGCTCCCCTGCCACCTCTGCTTTGGCTATGGTCTTTCATGTACTCTTCCCCAGGGACCATTTTGGTTTCTGGTTTGAGAACAACCTCCCTTCCCAATGCCTGGTTTTCCTTCAGGCATGGGTCCCTGTGCCTCTCCCTGGCCTCCTCCCATGCCATGCAAAGGAGGCTCTTGTTTATCTTTCCTCCCAGAACTGGGAAGACCAATGCCTGCTGGCAGTGTGTTTGGGCAAAAGGAGCAGGGCTGGAGTGTTGGATATGCTACACCCGACGCAAAAGGGGAGTGGAGACAACTGTCCTTATTCTCTCCCTCCCAAGCAGCTAGCTTGGTTTACCAGGAGTCTGGTAGGAGCAAAGTAGGAAACCATGCTGTAGGTTTTCCTGTGTTGACAAATGGCTAAAAAAGTGATTGCTTCACCTATGTCAAGAGCCAGTTCTGAGGGGAGGGTGAAGATTTCAGCTTTCTCAGCTGGCCTGTCTGGAGGTTGGGAGGTGACTTCATTAGCATATGCAGGCACCTGAACACAGTAAGGAAGCTAATAGTAGCAACTGCTTTTCCACCTTGCTGATAAACACATTGAACTTTTCCTTGCTTGTAGGCAGAATATTCAAAGGACCAGCTCACTGCTGGTGCTGAGCATCCTCTGTCTAACCGGGCTTCGTGAAAACAATTGTAAATCACGAGACTAACAGCATGTAAGAGTATATATAGTAGCTAACTGCGTGAATAAACAATTCTGTTTGCACCAGCATTTGGGGTCTGTGCCTCATGCACTACAAATGGCGCCCGTATCGGGATTATGAACATTTTTATATGAAGAGTGATACATTTTGACTGAAGCAACCACACAGTGACAAGTACCGGTGGTGCACCCCTGCAGCTGAACTGGGTTGGTTTTGTCACTGAGGAGCTCCGATAATCATCGACTGCAGGACAGTACGGTGAGCAGGCAGGGAAGTGGTCGTTTGTTTGTTTTTGCTCTAAAAAATGGGACAATCTGCAACTAAGTCTCTGCAAATGCATAAAGAAATAATACTTCGTATTACTAATGAACAAGGGTTTAAGCTTTCCCCTTTGCAGTTAGTGAAGATGCTTGTTTGGGTGCAGGAGTCACATCCGTGGTTTTCAGAGACTTGCATTTATGATTCTCAAGCCTGGCAACCGGTCGGACAATGTTTACGGCAGCAGCAGATGGAGCAGAAAGACTTTGATCCTGACTTGTTAATTACTTGGAGAGTTGTTTATACCTCTCTGAGGGCAATGCTCCCCGCTGAGCGGTCTGTTGCTGATATAGCTACTGATAAGACAGTTACAACTACTAGTGTGCAAACTGCAGAGACTGTTGGACCTGCAGAAGCTAAGACCAAGTCGACACAGAAGGTAGAGCCTGTTTATGATGCTTTAACTAGAGATACATCACCTCAGTCCTTTATTGCTGCTGATTCTGATGCTGATCCTGATGATTCTTTCAATACAGGATCAGTAAACCTGGCAGATGAACCGGAACTGTATCCTCGGCTCACACCGGTGAAAACCATAATGGCTACAACGCCGACCGTGGAGCAAGTACTGATGCAGATCCGGAAGGACACTCTGTCCTCCATTTCTCGCAATCTATTGTTAAGCCTCCTCCATTTGCTCCCCCACTGCCATTAGCTTCAGCACCTCCTCCCACTTCTCCTCCTCCTTCTCCTCCTCCTCCTCCACCTCCTGCTAGTGTTGGAAATGCTGATTGCAAAACAAACATTAAATCTACTTTGACAAACTGCCTAGAGGAATGTCGCCAAGAAGCCTTATGGACCAGAGACGTGCAAATGTTGCAAGCTTTGCCAGTTGTGTATAAACCACACAAACCACCTGAACATAATCAGCTACCTTATGAAGTAGTGAAAGAAATATGTTGTTCGATAAAGGACCTTGGTTTACAGTCATCATATATGATTAACCTTGTTCAGGCTATCGGAGAATCTTGTGTTATGACTCCGAGCGATTGACGTTCTCTGTTGCGTTTGGTTCTGTCTGCGTCTTGGTTTGCTATGTGGAATGCTGAGTATCGTGATCTTTGTACCGCACAGGTCATGGACAATTTATCACAGCTGACGGGTATAGGTATGGATCATTTGTTGGGGGAGGGTCAATATGCATCTTTGGGAGCTCAAGTTTGAATGCCTGAAGAAGTGCTTACAACAATTTTTAAGTTCCATTAACTGGGTTCACCCACATTTAGGGTGGGTGATTTACTGAAGAATCGTCACCACTTTTCCAGCTTTTAAAGGGTGATCCAGACCTCTCATCAGCAAGACAGTTGACTCAGCCTGCTAGGAATGCATTGCAACTTGTAGCTACAAAAATAGGAAAAGGTTTCTCCTCTTGTTTACGTTTAAATTTACCTGTTCAACTGTTTCTTATTTTAAATGTTTTTCAGCTTTATGGGTTAATAGGTCAAATGCAGAATTTAACTTTAATTACTCATGAATGGATTTTTTTGCCGCATTCCTTTTCCAAGACCCTTGTTACTCATGTTGAAATGCTTTGTCGTTTCTTGTCCACAGGGCAGCTGTGTAGCCAAGAACTTCTAGGTCGAGACCCTGATATTACTCACTTGCCAATCACAGCTGCTGAATTTGCCACATTTTTACCTGAGTCTTTATCATTTCAAATCGCCTTATGTGACTATCTCGGTCGATGGGAACATGATATGCCAAAACAGAAATTACTAAATTCCTTAAAAGAACTGCCACTGCAATTATGACCACGATTGCAACCTAGTCCCATTTCTGGTGCCAAAACAGCTTTTATTGATGGCTCCAGGAAAAAAGGGAAAGCTGCAGTTGTATGGCAAGATGAAACAGGGTGTTGGCAAAATATTGTGAAAGTATATACTGGGTCAACACAGATGGTTGAGCTTGCTGCAGCACGAAATGCTCTGCAGCACTTCCACAGTGAACCTATTAACATTGTCACTGATTC
>JAVSBS010024484.1:34520-53463 GCA_033124195.1 Coracias cyanogaster | reverse complement strand
GGCCTTGTCAGAGTACTTTAGCAATACCACATTTTTGTGACCTCTGTTTCTTCAACATATGACATTTTTGTGACCTGTGTTCGAATATGTATGTATCTCTGTGTTTAACCAACTAAAGGCTGTTCACACTCTTTAAGGTTGGCCTTTGAAGATTATTCTTTCTGCTGGGCAGCTATTTCTGCCTAACAACCCCAGCCTCACAGAAGGAACTACAACTTCAATGTGGTATATAATTTTGTAATGAAGGGCAGGAAAGGCTGTTTCCTCCCTTCTCATTGTAACTATCTAGTAGAAAGCTGCTCAGCAGCCTCTCAAGAGTGATAGACATTTGCTGAGCAGAAACTTGCTTCTGTTTGAAACAGTCTGTGAATGGTCATAATGCTAAGGTGAGAGTGGCTTGTCTGAACCTTTTCTGCTGAAGTAAAACCAAGAAGTGAAGAACGGGTAGGGAGAAGTCTGCCCCAATTCCCATACTTTGTGGGAAGTACTAATACTGGCTTTTTCAGTGAGTTACATCCTAGTCTCCTTCAAATCCAGAGCAGTGCCTTTGGAGGGGCAAGCCCAACGACCAAGTAATTGGTCAGAGGAGGGGGCGAGTGTCTGCCTTGCTTCTCTCCTACCATGCTATGAATCCGTGCCTCGCTACAGATCTGCAAAGCATAGCTACCCCAGTGGCGGGTGCTGTTGTACCTCTTCTCCTTCAGACAAGAGCCAGATGACATGCCCATCACCATTGCTGCATTGCTCACTTATTGCTAGTTGTGCTGATCCAACAAATACCGATTCCTAGATCTTATTCACAGTGCAGTCCAGGACCTCACCCTGACTGCAATATGACCCCATCTCCTTGAAGAATTGTGAACTTTCCAGTGAACTGTGCCCTGCCCTGCTGCCTGTGTCTGTTTCCCCTAGGGTCCACAAGCCACAAGGATCCTGTGGTCCCTCTTCCATTACCCCAAAGGTACTGGTGCATTTTAACCATTTTCTAGTAAAGTAGTTGAGTAGTAGTCTCCCTTTCCTTTCCTGGACTTGACTGCTTACAGAGCAGAATTACATTGCTGTGGATCACAAGCACTACTCTGGATCTGGTCTCTGTTATGGTGGTGCAGGCACTACACAGAGGAATCTGATTTTTTTCACTGTAAAATTTTGTTATAACCTCCTATTTCCCATCTGGTTTAACGGCTGAGGGTGCAATCTGGAGCACTGCTGTTTGCTGTGCTGGCTGTTTAAACAGTAGTAGTGATTGGGGAAGTGTAACAGATCACCCTCTAAGTGTGAAAGCTGGAAGTCACCTTTCCCATTTGTTCAGCCTTTGCTGATGAAAAGACATTGACTTTGCCCCAGTGAACCCAGCAGTTTAGTCTTGCTTTGTTCTGGGTAAAACAAACTTGTTCTGTTGAACATTATAGAGACATGCTTTTCTATCTCTTGTGGAATCTCTCTGGCCCTCTCTTGTACACAGTGGCAAGCTACTTATCCTCGGGGTATTTAAAATGCAACAGCATGATTACAGGCTTTAATCTTTCTGTGTGAAGAGAAAAGCAACTTTTTCTAAGCTTCCTGGTCCTGGCCCCGCCAAGTTACAGAGAATGGCCCATGTTGTTGTACATCTTTACTGTAGATGTTGATGTATTGTTGATGCCCGTTACAGTCCCCGTTCTCTCTGATAAATCTTAATTGAAGAGAGAAACTGCTGAGGTGTATGTCTGAGTTCCTGAATCCATTCACAACAGCATGGGAAGGAATGATTTAGCAGGAAAACATAGAGCCTGTCAGCAAGGTGTTTTGCTCAACTGTTTCTGACAAGAAATAGTATTTACAGTAGGAAATCCCCTGGCATAAGTGCCAGCCTAGTCCCATGAGCCTGCTTCTGTAGCTTGACATTCCCAGTGGCATCCTCCTACCTCCTGGCCACTCCATAAGTGGATGTAAGTGGAAAGGTGAGCAGCGCTGGATTTAACCCCTTGCTCATGGCCAAGTGCATGCTGGATCACAAGCCATAATTGCTGTGTCAGGCACGGTTTTTGGTTACAACTCTGTGCCATAATACAGTGCTCAGATTCCATCCCAGTCCCTGTGGCTTAAACTGAGCAGGGTCATAGGAGACTCTCTCCTGCCCTAGAGCATCAAGTCCTACTTTTGGTGTGCAAACACTTCATACAGTCTCTTTGACGGACTAATAAATCTCTATTTTAAATTGTCTAGATCCTTCTCTCTTTCTTCTATCATTAGAAGGTTGGTCACAAATCAAATTGCATTGCTGGGCCTAATTTGCAGGCTAAGTTTATTCATTAACTGTCTTTATCCCCTGGCTCTTTGGCTTGAATAGTTCTTTTCCCTACCTCATGCTCACAATGTTTCATGTGTTCATAGAAAACAGCTCTGACACCAGTCAACCTTTTTTCCCCTTTCTCCTTTTCGATGCTAAACAAGGCAATCTTGGTGTCCTCTTGTAATGTTGGGCTTCCAGTTTCTCTGATAATTTTGGTAGCTGATATCTGAATATGTTTCTCGTACATCACTGCTACTTGGTTTCTTAACCCCTGCTGTACTTCCCTCAGAATTCCCCAGCCTCAGATCCTATTCCTGATCATATTAATCCAGTGGTGTTCAGAGACTGTTTAAAAACAGTTTAAGGCTGTACAAAAAGGTGGCTGTGTGTTGAGCACCACAGGTTAATCCCTGTGAATTCAAAAAGTCTTTCTATCTTTCATGGTACGATCAGTGAACGTCATTTAGAAATCATAACCCCTGAACAGAATCACTATTGTGCTGATGGCTAACTATGAAAATAGGTATTACTACAGACCAACACAAATAACTTGATTTCTTTCAACCAGAGAGCTATGAAATAGCTGTTAAAGATTTTTTAAAATCAGTCAAGCACTGAGGTACTGTTTATAAAGATCTTCCCTTATTTACATGGGTTATCAGGTGCAGTTTGTAGGCTGATACGTGAAAATGTGCACGTGGAAATGTTAATTTGAAAACTTAAGGCCTTGTATGATAGTCAGTAAAATAACCTCTGGGCTCCTCATCCTGTATACCTCCAGTCTGTACATAAGATGATGCTGACCATGTGAAACCGGGACCACTGGCACTGTCTCTTCAAGATTAGATAGAAGTCTCAAAGGCAGAGACTTTCTTCTTTATTTGTGTGTAAATCTTTGTGCCTCTTTTTGACATCTTGTAAATAATATAACAGGGCTCTGCTCTTTTTCTTCCTCATATATGAGCAGTTTCTGTCACAGCAGCAGATAAGGATAAGCTCAATAATATATCAAGATTAAAGTTGAATATTGGGGTTGGCTGATGCAGACCTTTTATTCTGTGCAAGCTCTAGCTGAGAACTGCAGGTGAAGCAGCTATTTAGATTCTGAAAATGCTTACCTGTTTAAATTTGCTCTTCCCACCCACTAGAAATCATTTAAAGTGAGCTAGGAGAAGGAATTAACAAGAAAAATATGACTGTAACCATAGAATCAACACAGCTACTTGAGAAACAGATGACTCTCATTTGGGATGGAAGAAAAAATACTGAATGATAACTGGAGCATTACCTTTGAAATTCAGTTTTTTCTCATTGCTGGGCCACCTGTCCAAGCATTCTTCCTACAGTTGCCTCTTGGCTGGGGACATAAATCTATCCATGTAGCTCATACTGTTCCTCATTATTTTTCTGACTGACAAGAATGGGGTAGCCTACCAACCTTTATTTTTTCTGTCAGTCCAGGAACACTGACTATGGCATTATAGATATCCTCAAGAAACAGAATTTCAGGGCCCTCGCGACATGTTTTCTGCTCTAGTGGTTTTCACCCTTGGGGTAGTTATGATGTATTATGCTGATGTGTTGAGCATAACTGTTACCTCAGCATATTGCTAGCTATGCTCTGTGCAGACTTTAATATGCTCTCTCATCTGCACTGTCAGATCAAGCCTTCTAACAACTTGGCAATTAGTTTTTTTACCAACCATGAGCCAATGGTGGAAGAAACTGATTGCAGAGGTACAAGGGTGCTTCTCTGCTTCTTTGTACTGGTGATCCTCAGCCAGTGCTGTGAGGTGAGTTGTTGTACTCCAACATATTTAACTATAGAGCATCTGACTATAGGGGAAGGCTTGACTTTTGAATGGTTTTGTTTTGTCATTTCCATTGGCTTTTAGCCTGTTTTACTCTTCCTGGCATATCGTAGCAACAGTAATCCAGGATTAAAAAAAAATTATAATTAAAAAGACCCAGCCTATCAGGCAGGGTATAGGGCTGTCACAGTTGCTGCCCCAGTTTCATGAAGCTTATTGTCACAAGAGTGAAATGGAAAGTCTCTCTTCTCAGAAGGAACATATCTCCTCAGGCAGAGTATGGGGAGGGCAGGGGAGACAGCCACTGTTTTGCTTGAAAATCAGGAGTGGACATGCTGGGTCAGAAGAATCCAAGTGGGTTAGTGTCCCCAGTGTGAGAGTGGCCAGTGGCAGACTCTCAGGAAAAGACTGCAAGGAGCAGGGCAAGCCTAGAGGGGATATCTCCTTGAGAAATCTTCCCTGCTGCCAGCTGTAGGAACTTCTCCCATCAGAGCTTATATTGGCCTCTTTTATGTTTTATAAGTTATTAAGCTAGCCCAGTTTTAAATACAATGAGGGTGGTAATGGACTCCACTACCACATTATAAGAGGAAGTTTAAACCAGAGCCTCCTGCTTTCTGTGTGTCCTGTCTCTTGCTTCTGCTCTACAGCAGTTACATGCTCTGTCTGTAGGGGCTCCCCCTGTCTCAAGATCTGATTTCTCTCTAGTAAACAAAGTACTGAGTGTGCCTGACATGCAAGATATTCTGACACCTTTGCAACGCTAACCACGTCAGATACTTTCCTTGACGGCTTGTGGGAAGAGGAATTCACTGGAGAGAATGAAAGCCTACAGCAAAGATTAGTAGAAACCTTTTTTAGCAGCTTTGAGATTCCCCTAAGTGCCTCTTCTCTTGCTGGCTTCAGTTACTATGTCTCTTTGTAGTACTGGGTGCTGATGATACTGGCGCAAGGGAGATAAAAGATGGAAGAAGTAACGAGAGATTGCTTGTCCCCATGCCAGCCATTTATCTTCACTGGTATGGGGATTTCTTCCCTCAGTAAAAGAAGGGGTCATGTGGTCTGCGTGTATCTTCTGTGACTAAAGCAGTCAAGCTATTGACAACTGAGGTTCTGCTGCCTTTACATCTAATTTGCAAGTTTGCTAATTTGTAAACACAATCAGCTTCTGCATTAAGCCACGCTTTTCACATGGTGGATGTAAATCAGAATAGCACTTGCACTGTGGCATTTAATCAGCAGCAGTCATTTAGCACAGCAACCTACTTGTTACGTAAGTGAGTTAGGTCATCACAGACTAGCACCCAATGGCTGACTGGTTGCTATACAAAGCTATGTGCTCTGGCTAGGATTTTTGCATCCAACTGTTGCTAAAAGGAAATCAAAGAGAGTGATCCTGGCTAATGCTGTGCTGCATTTCCTCTTTTTCTTCACTGTACTCAATATACCCCTTCCCACCCACTGCTTTTTCCCCTCAGGATCTGTCACATGATAAATCTACTGGAAGTCTTGCATTAATCATGCCCGTGTGAATTATCCAGCAACATATTTCCTCTGTCAGTCAGCCTCCATTTTGAAATGATAAAGCCTGCTTGCTTGTGACTACTGCATTATCACTAGTTGCTTTCTTATTTTAATAGCAAAATAAATGGATTTAGACTGGTTCATTTGTAAATCCACAGCACATATATCCTCCTCTCTCAAATTCTTGAAGGTTGGAAGTCCAGACAAAGTATAGGCAATGTTTTCCAAGAGCAAATTTAGAAAATCTTGCTTTTGGCTGTAGCTTTTTAGCAGTGTCCTCCCATCAGAATCACTTAGGATCCAGATGAAGTTCACCCTTACAGTATGATAGCAATACTGTAATATTCTCATTAAAGAATCCCAGATACGTCTTGTTTTTTAAGAAAATGTGCTGAATTAATTGAATTAAATCAGACAAATAACACACTAACTCTATTGCTTGTGCAGAGACTTCCGTTGTTAGCTCAATTGGTTTGTCCCTATAAAGAATAAGTGGAATGGCTAGCCTTTAAGTAGAGGGAATATGATAAGGTAAGGAGAAAAAGAAAAGTTTGATAATAGATCATTTTGATGAAAAAAAATGTTTTGTATGTGGATTAAAGAGATAATTTAGCCTCTCAGATACCCTGATGTCATGGTGCCAGATTAAAAAAACCCTACACTTCTGTCTGTGTGACTGTGCCTATTAACATTACAGACTATCCAAGAAATTTCAAGTCTTTTATTACATTCCTTTTGTGTATTTCAAAGCACTTTCTCATGGAATAATTTCACTCTTTCCCTGATGTACTATCAAATGATTCCCTTGTTGCTTATGTGGATTTTTCCCACAACAATGATGGAGGAAAAAGAAATGTAAAGGCAAGTGTAATTACAAAACCAATAAAAGTCGCCAGGGGAATCTAGGATGGGCACAGTGCTATTATCATCTCACTGATAGACTGAAGACAGTACATCTTTCTACTGTCCCTTTATAAATCCCTCTTCTTTCTTCTCCCTCCCTTTTACCTATATTTTCCTGTATATGAGACTGATCCATAGTTTCCTGTTTCCTTCAAAGGAAAATACCCTACACGTGCTAGTCACAGGCCTGCTCCTGAATACATAAGGGGCAAAACTCAAGAAGTCCTAGAACCCAGCACTGCAGCTGTAGGGAAAAAAAATCAAAGTTTTTTTTGTTGTTTTAGGGATCAATCATTTAGTGATAGACTACAAAGTACTGATAGCTTTCACTCCTGTTGAGACCAGCTGCAGAGAAGTACTGTGTGGAAGCCCACAGTACCTGATAGCACTGACTTTCACTATGAAAACACAGATGTAAGAAATGACAAGTGATGCTGGATGAGGGCTAGTAGTATCAGCACAAGATTGCTCTTGTTTTCCTGTTCATGTTAGCGCTAGAAAAGAATATTTTTGTTCCCCACTACCACTGTCCTAATGACAGGCTACTGCTTTCTCTTAACTAGTTCATTCCCTTCAAAGCTTCAACACAGCAGATCAGGCTGTTTTTCTGACACTCTGTTTCCTTGTGTGCATCCCAAAATTTGAAACTGGTAAATATGCCTTTTCTTTCTAAATGGACAGCTTCTGTTACTGCTCTTAATGCCCTGTTACTCTGCAAGTGCTTTGTGGAGAACATTTCACTGGATAGCAGTAGCCCTTCTGTCCATGCCAGCAGCAGCCCTCTTGTCATTGCTGGACACACATCGCTACCTCTTCCGATATGTTTGTGATCTGTTGTACTTAATTATTTTTTCCCAAGTTCTGGTCCTTGTCTTAGGTTGTTTCGGGGTAGTAGCTCCATGTGTTATAGTGCTTCTCATTTTCTTGAATTTTGCATGTTTTCCCTGAGCGTCAGGGCTCTGATGGTGCTGCCAGGCCTAGCTCTGGTTCACATCATGGGCCTGACCCTCATCCCCCACCTCCAGGTCCAGGTGGCAGCTCAGCCCTGGCTCATCCCAGGGAGGTGTGTGGTGCTGTCCTGGCTCCCCCCAGCTGCTCTGCTCCTGGTTGGGGTGATGAGATAGGCCCTGGCTGCTAGACCCTACCATGACCTAACCAGGGGAGCCCCCAGTGTGCAGGTCCAGGAAGCTGCCAGCCCCTGTAGTACCCTAACATTGAGCTTTTTGTGGCATTGTTTTCCAGTTTTCTTTTAAGTACTGTCTTGTTATTTCTATCATGTTCACGGTATTAAGCCATTTTCTGTGTTTCCTAAGCTCTGAGTTCCTGTCTTTTCACAACTCCTCCAGAAAATTGTTCCCCTGTGCTTGGTCCCAAGGCACAAGCACAACCTGAAAAGTGCTCCTGTTCTTTGCATTAAAATGCGCACAATGCTTTCAGATTCCCTGCGTCTTGTTTGGAAGTGTCTCTGCCTGGTTTTTGTCTGGTGTGCAGGCCTCCTCCAGCTCCTATAATTGCATTTCATAGCCTCCCATACCTGAAATAACTAAAAGCGCTTTAAGATGTCAAATGATCAGTCAAAGCCTGTCAGGAATGGAGCTTGTTAGAGTCAAAGCTATCTTCTGATTGCCCTCCACTTTGCTGGCACACATTTCTTGCCGATAAATAAGACAGATCTGTTTATGTCCTCAGCAGTAGCTTCCTATCTTTCTTTCCATTTCCCATGAGTTTAAGCTCTGGCTGAGGCTTGAATGGCTCCATTCTCTTAAGGTATTTTTTGAATTTTCTTTACCCACAGAACCGTGTGTTATTCAGGAATCACGCACAGCCAAGGAGTCCAAAACCAGCCTGCGCCATCCAGGGTTTGAACCAATAATCCCAGCCTTGTGTGTGGCTGAGCACCTCCTTCCTCTGTCTGCCTCTGAGCATGAAGCCTTTCCTTATGCCCCTGATAAAAGGAACAGGCAGATTGAGCTCTACAAGATCAAATGACAGATAACAACTGCTATCAATCACTTTCCTTTTCCTAGAAATAGCAATTCATCTAACCTGTCTAGAGTTTCTAAAGACAGAAAGGTTGTGAGAAACAGACCTAGCTTCTGCCCAAATCTCAAGGCAAAATATGAATGTTGATAAATGTTTCAAAACCTGGTGGCTCGCTCAGGACTGTGGTACTGCCTGTTTCTGCGTGTTGTGGTAGTTTTTGTACATCTTTGCAATATTCTGATTGGGAGTTTTTTGCTTTAAGAAATTTACTTCCCTTTGCAAGCCAAGAATTTCAGAGGGTCAATGTCCTGCTAGTTTAAGCCAGCACTGCCCTCTTCTGGAGATGACATTAGGACTTTTCAGTGGGAATGATGGTCTTAAGCATTAGCTTCATGCAGGACCTGGGACCGAGTCAGCAAAATACTTATTCAACTTGTATGTGTAATGTAAAGCACGTGAGTGGTTCTCCTGCTTTGGTGCTTAAGGACATTAACACATCAAACTGAAACCATTAATATTCTGACATAATAGCTTTAGTGGAAACATTCATGTATAAAATCACATGTATTTATACCACACAGAACTGTGTCTCTGAATCTTAAATTTTGGGAGCAGCTCCTTATCTGACCCTTACCAGAGGGTCAAAAATTTTACTAGACTGTGATAATTTGCCCATGCTGAGCATCTGCTCTTTAACTTCCTTACAACCACATCATCTCCAATTTAGTATCTGTAAATTTTTCATAAGCAGCCTTACTGCTTTCTGGTAAGGTCCTTTTCATAAAAGGGAATAGGCATTTGTAGTTGTTGGAGAAGAGGGCTATGAATCTCAGCTGCCTTTTCAGAGGAAGCCCAGATGGCCACAACATCTATGCCTGTTTTGTGTGGGCTGGATGCATGCCCTAAGTTGCTGCAGTGTCCTGACCTCTCAGCTATGCCCATGAGGGGCTGGGTCTACTTGGTATGTACACATGGACCTGACAGCTGGCAGAAAGCGTCATGAGTTACACAGCTGAAGTCATAGCCAATACTTTGTGTAAGTGGTACTTGCGAAGACTTTGAATTTTAAGTTATCTGTCAAATTGCACAGCCTGTTTGTGAGCAGTTTCTTATGGGTTGTGATGTGCTCAGGTGGTTGTACAGTCTAAGAAGCAGAGATAGATTAAGTTTATGACTGTTACCAAGCCTAGATTTCACTTTAAATATTTTATGTGGTGCATTTGCAGCTCAGACAAATTTTTACCTTTCTGATAGTATTGAGTTTCCTGAAAAATAGGATGTGGGGGCTGAAAAAGCAAATCCCAAACCAAAACTCTTCCAAGGACAATGAAAAGTACAGGGCTGTATCACTCTAGAAATTTCACCTAAGAATTAGTGCATTTCAAGAATCAATGACAAATGATTTATAATTTCCTTGCAACATCTGTTGTGTGTTATAAAGACAGAGCCACACTAAGTGACTTACACAAGTCATTCAGTACCTCACCTATAATTGAGGATACCTGCTGTCTAATTGCATCAGATAACATTATTCTAGTATGATTGTCTACCAGGATTACTAAACAAATAGGAACTAAACTTTGTTGGTGTTCAATAGTTTGAAATAGACATTTTGCATACTTTCTTTTGTGGACTTGCTAAATTTAGACCTATCAAAAAGAACAAAAAAAAGAGTGGGCTAAATGATCTTTTAAACGTCATTATGCTGCTGGTATAGGAAAACATTGAATACAAGACTTTCTTTTCTTCCTGTTTGGTAACACTTGGGAATTCTAAGGAATTATGCAAAATATTGAAAGTGGATCCAAACCAGGCCTCCAAGTTTTGAGGATTTAAATCACCTTCACTAATTACCACTACCTCTTTGTCCAGCAACACCTTGACATTGGTATACTCTGATCTTTTCCTTTCAAGTTGGCCACATTTTTAAGAGAGAAGGGTCTTTCACAATATGTTTTGGAAATGTTCAGCACAAGGTGATTGTCTTTCTGATTTTCCCACAAATGGGAAATATTTATTTGTCTTTTCATTAACTGTTGTGTGAGAATATACGTTTAAGGCTTCTCATACTCACTGGCAGAAATCTCTACTGCCAGTGTAGATTAGAAGTAACTCAGTCAAAAGCTATGAAGCTTAACTGGTGTGAAACTGCTTTGAAGAATTGATTCAAGGGCAATTGGAGTTAATGGGAATATTCCCATTGACTTCCATGTGCTTTGAAGTATGTCATGTGTAATGCAAATAAGTAATGGACTTGTGGACAGTGGTGAGGAGAAATGTTCAGAGATTAATTTTAGCGCAGGAAAAGCAGCTATCCTCAGTCTCTGTAAATTCAAAAGGGAAAAGGCAGTTTCTCTTCTGAGCTGTTCTTGTCACAGCTCTTTGAGTCAATAATTTGCATTCACTTCTGCTCTGGTCCTGCGAGTCTGTTGTCTTCAAAACTCCACTGAATCAGTAATTCCCCACCCTTTTTAGTAGTGTTGATTAGCTTGAGTTATGTTCTAACGGTTTTGCTGGCAATACTTTAATTGAAACTACTAAAAATCCCATGTAAAAAATACCCAAGTATGTTTCACATAGAATTAGTCATACTGGATATAATCAGGTACTGATTTCTTACAGTAGGGTCAACAATATTTTCAGTACAATTTTCAATATTGAGGGATTTGTAAAAGCAGTGAACATCAATGAACAAGGTGTTGACAATAATTCTCCTGAGCACATAGAGTCTTTACATAGAATGTTATTGATGAGATACCCACAAAAGAAATAGGTTTTGAAAGAGAATCATGTCTTTCAGGATTAGAGGTCTCTCTTTCGTTTTTTTAAGGTATTTTTTTTTAGTTCTCCTTAGCAGCAGATGGTCTGGAAAAAATCTACAACAAGCTTCAGCAACAAGATGGCTGCTCAACTCTGAGCTAAGGGAGACTTCTTGAAAAAAAGAGAAAGGCGATGTTCCACAGAGCCTGTGTTCTACACACCACAGCTCTGCTCTGCCTTGGCAGTTTTTATTTTGATTTGTCATGGTGTAAGTTCTTTTCATCTAACAGAACAGCATTAACTTCTCCTGCAGTACCATGTTGGAAGATGAAAAGTTTTTTAGCTCCTGTGTGGTATATTATAAAACAAATGAAAGCTGTGCAGGTTTTTAAAATTATGTTTGGCCTTCATTATGTCAAGACTTCATAGTGTTTCCCAGAGATTTTATATTTCTGTGTTTATTACAAGCAGTCAATTACTATAGAAATTATGGACTATGCTTGAGTGTTTGAAGTGAGAAATTATAGATAATTTCTGGTATGTTAGTCCAGTTTCTATGGTAATCTGAGTAAGTGTGAATTAATTGTCCATTGTTGCCATGGTTCTTTATGGTAATTCCAGACTCTTAATGTCTGAAATATACCAGGTTACATTTTATGCATATATTTAATACTTGTTAACATGCTTCTTAGGACATTCCAAAGATTACTGTTGTCTCATTTTCCATGTTTTTGACTCTCTGAGGATGTGAACGTGAAGAGCTGAAAGATAATCTTCTTTAAGAAAATCTCTCTAGCCACATTGGCTTTCACTTTGCAGTCCAAGAAGAAGTCTATTAAGGCCAGTTTCCCATTACTACTTTAGAATCTGGCTGGGCCTCATAATCTTTCTAGAGCAGCAGTGATTGAAAGGCCATTATTTTTGATTTACCTTTCTCTCCTGATGTTAACAGATGGAACTGCTGCCAGCTTCAAAAATGTCTTGGGCAAAGTAATAACCAAGTCAGCACAAAAGCAACATTCAGATCCTTCTAAACAGGGATTTGGAAAAAGAAAAAAAATGAAAAAAGGTGAAGAAGTAAATGCTGAAAAAAATGAGAACACTGAAATATAAAAGCATTCATATCGAAAGAAAATTATTCTCCCACTAGTGTTAACCTCACGTCTGGTGGATTCACACTGGTGGATGATGACAAAGAATCACTGTACCCTGAACAGTGTGGTACAGCAGTGAAAAACTGCAGTGTTTTTTCTTAGGGGGCAATTGCTATGTTGGAAATAAGAATTCATGGGGAGTATAAGGTATCATCAGGGGGTGAAACCTATACTCCTTTTTGTGTTTTGCAATGTGGTGGGTAGGTATGTCCTATTGTGTAAATTACAAGAACATGCAGACTGCTATTCAACATATTATTAACTCCAAGCCTATGAGCTTCAAAACAGGCTCAGGCTCTGCTTTATTTGTTATTCAGAGGAAACTATATGAAAAACTTGTCTATCTAAGCATCTGTCTTCCCACCATGATGGGTAGATGATAATGGATCATATTAGTCATCATTAGTTACACACAACCCCTAAATTAATTCATGCTATTCAGATTGCAAAGTCAAGTGTTCAGGAAATACCAGTTGAGTTTATAAATGACAGAATTACGGTACTCGCCTGTGCAGGCTTAACTCAATCCCCTTGTGCATGGGCTTTGTGATCCAGCCTTTGATTACATGATCACATACTGTTTTTCCCACATTCAGTGCCAAGATGGCCAGTGCTGTCTTTATAAGCCAGCTAATTGCTATTTTGCACTCATACTTTCTTAATCGGTGGTGCCAGAATAATTTATGATATTCCAGTCAGACACTGTAGATGTGTTAAATTCCTTATTATCTACAAAGAGAGTGAAGAAACTGATCACCAGATTATTTTCAGAAAAAGAACATTTAAGGGAGAAAGAGGAAATTTGGAAAAGTTGGAAAATTCCCTGTAGTGATCCTTTCACATCCCCATTATTTTGAAAAAATACAGAGCAAGGGGAAATGTAAAAATGTAAAAAAGAAAAATAATTTCAGCATTCTGGAAATATTTAAATGGATTGGTTCAACATTTCAACACAAGCCTGCGAATCTTTTCTGTTTGAGAGCAGCATATCCTTAGACACTGTCTTAAAAACAAACAAAAAACCTCAGAAAAACATTGAAATGGTTAAATAACACACAAAAAATTGTACCAGGCAGTTGTCTCGGATTGAACAAACTGGTTTGGGTTTACCTTTTGTCTGGAAAATACCTGTTTTGACTGGATCTAAACCATTTTTTTTGTTGTGTTCCTTGTTTTGTCTGGTGTGTTAAAAACCCATTATTTTTGCAGTAAAATGTGAGAGTAACTAATAGCAGTAGTAGCTTCCCCATTAATCCAAAGGAAACTGTGACCTTGTTATTGGACATAGATACTTACTGATGGGAAACAGCTCATCTCAGGGTCCTACCCTGATGCTGTCCTAGAGCACTACAAAAAAGATCCAAAGATGAAATTAGATGAATTTTATCTTTAAGTAAAAGGCAATTGGTTCCTGGTGAGCCTTAGAAAATGTTATAAAACCTGCCATGATAAGTGGTGGATTAACTATTCTTTATGCCTTTTCAAAGTGAAGCTGTGGTTTGGAATTTTTGTTAGGTTTTTTTTTTAGGTTTCTTTTTTGATGGGGGTTTTTGTGTTGCCTTTTTAAAAAACATGAATTAAAGTAACTGCTCAGGAAAAAAATATAATTATCAAGACAATCCACATATTTGAGAGGGTCTTCATGCAGAAGTTCTGGCTGGTTTAGCAGTTTACATATCTCCCATATTTACCCTTTTCTTCTTGGGTCTTGAGAACAATGCAGTTGCTTGCATTATCTTCAACATAATTCTAATATTTGAAGCTCTTCTGCAGCTCACTCTCTTTGAGACTGATTCAAATCATAGTTTATGTTTCAGGATAGCATCCCTTTGCTTGCATTGGTCAGGAAGGATTTCTGTTTTTTCAGTGTACAGCCAGCCAACTCTATCCTACTTTTTTCTTTCCTCCTGAGGCAGCTGGAAGATAAGATGGGTTGACACAGAACATGCTTTTCCTAAGCAGTCTGGCTGGTGTGTCTTGCTTACCTACTTGAGGTCATACTGATGGCTGTGTTTTGAGCAAGGCATAGTTTCTCTATGCCAGATGGGCTGAGAACTTGTGAATTTTAATCTTTCCCTCACATACATAGTCTAACAGTTTCATCTTGTAGAAATCTCAGGCACAAGTAGCAGTTTGACTTCACATGTGCTTCCACAGTAACACTCTCTGGACTGAAAAACATCCTTCTAACTAAAATATTTAGCTTTGGTACAGGTGATGCTTCAGTATAGGAGAGAATGTAGTGGTCCTCTTTTGCCTTGAGCTCTGTTGAACTCTACTATGAGTAGCAATAGAGTAAGATGGGGGAAAAAGCCTTTGCCAGAGGGTTTAAGAGATGTCTGTTAATAGCACAGCTCAATAAGCTTGCTCTTGGGTGGAAGCACGAATATTTCAGTGAACACAGACTCTTTAATCTCTTCTTTTTCCATCTTCTTGCTCATTCTCCTCAAATCTGCTTCAAAGGGGGAGAATGAATGAATACTTACTACAATATGGCAACTTAACCCTGGGAGTGATTTGTGAATTGAAGTTGAGAGACAGTCTCCAGGCATCATGTGAGAAAACTTTGGGATCTGGCGAAGGGCTTTCAGGATCCTCAGATCATAAAGACATGGAGGCAACTGCAGCCTGATTTGTTTCCTTGTGTGACCAGTGCTACAAAGCCTCTCTTGTGTCACTGTATTTCCTTGGGTGTTTCTGATGCTTTACTGAAAAGAAAAAACCCACAAGAATTTAAAATTATTGTCATCTGAGGAATTTTCTCAAACAGTAAAGAGAGATGCTTGTAGCCAGCATCACACACTTCAAGTCCTATTGTGTTTCTACACACTTTCGTAGCTTTGGCTATTTTAACGTAAAGAGATGCATCAAACACTCTGTGGTAAAAGAATGTTCTTATTTCTTATTTCTTCTTTGTTTCTTGACTCCTAGATGTCTGCTCTAAACTTTCTTCTGGCAACCATCTTGAAAGACTATACAAATGCCTGGATATTTTAAGATAGTAGTGTCCTATCATGACACATCAATTCATTATGGCAGCTTACAACGTGTCATGCAATTATGTTTAATTTCTAGTGATGTAATAGAATAAAATGTAATGAAGACAAACATGAAGGAATTTGTCTATTTGTAGACAAGTAAGACAGTATTTTGAAATTCTTTAAGAGGAGAAGGAAAAGGAAGGTTCCAAAAGGTACTGGTGAGGCTAAGAGGAAAAAGCCAGAAGGAAATGGCTCACTCAGTTTCACCTGGTGTTTTTATTCCCAAAGACCACCAAGAAGATGAATAGGATCAACAGTTTCCAAACCATCACTGAAGCTCTTATCTGGGAAGCATCTTGCCTGCTGGGTGGATCAAAAGGGCCGCAAATCTGCTAAGGAAAGATCATGAAAATGACATATGTAAAAGGCCACAGCCACGTTTGAGATTTCCTCCTGCTGTGTGTTTCTGTCCTCCATGTACCATCTGGGAGTGTCTATGAGGTTACTTAGTGCTGACCACATCTGCCTGATGAGGTGAGATTCTGCAGAAAGTCATTACTATACCCACTTGTCCTCTGAAGAAGAATTGTCCTTGCCCTGACTGCCCTTTTTGATAATCTTTGAAGATTGTCAAGGGTTAGGGCTGGACTGGCCACTAGACAAATGACAGATGCTCTCTATTAACCCCTCTACATTCCCAAAGGGGAAAAAAAGGGAATAAGGGAGAGAGACTTATGGATTGGAAAAGAAAATGAAACCAGCTTTAATTAAAATAGTAATAATAAAATTAAATATATTAAAATATATATAAACCCAATATCAAACCCAACTCTCTGATGGCAATTATGTCACCATCAGCACTGGTGTTATGGGCACGCACTGAGAAAGTCCCAGAGTGGACTCAGCAGCCGATAAGAACTGTATTCAGGAGCTGGATTCAGGAACACATGGATTGGGATTGAAGGCAGGATGGATGGAGTACTTCTTGGCCATTGAAGAAGAGAGCATGACCCTCATGTTCCCTCAGCTTTATACTGAATATGACGTGTATGGGATGAAATACCTTGTTGGCCAGTTTAGGGTCGCCTGTCCTGTCTGTTTCTCCCTGCAGGTGCAGCCTAACGTGGTGTAGTAGTTTAGTAAAGCCATGGCAGGTCTCTGCAGTAGGCACCCACGTGGCCGTGCCGCTACTCCCCGCCCCCTCCCCCCTGCCGTGGGCCGCGGACAGAGAAAGGAAAAAAAAAAAAGGTTTTAAAATGCCTTTTTGAGTTAAGGAAGGTTTAATACAGAAACACGTAAGAAACAATTGCAGTAACAAAGGCAATAACAATAGCAAGAAAGAAGCAATACACAAAAAAAGGCAATACTGGAGATAAAGGGACAAACAGAACACACGCGCGTGCCGAAGCGCCGAACCCGGAACTGGCCCCGGGGCATGACGTTAGCATGGTATAGAATAGTCTGGCTGCACCAAATTAACCCTGTCCTGGCTGAACCAGGACACATGCTGCTCAAGATTTAGCAGTGACCTTGGTCTCATAGGAGCAGATATAAGCAAGAGCCTTTCTGCATACCGATCTTTGGTAGTAACCATAAATGTTGAGCATTATCACTGTGAGATGCAGACACTGCCTGTGAAAATATGCCATTAATTTTGGAAAATGCAGTTACTTAGAAGAGACTCAGCTGAAAAGTAAATTCACTGAAGAGAATTAGATCTTCTAGCTCAAACCAGGACAAGAGTAACTAATATGAATAGTCCTAACAGTCATCCAGTGCTAAATTTGTGAGAAAAATGGAATGGTTATTTACTATCACTATAAAAAGAAAACCAAGAACAAATCTTGTACCTAATGTCGTGTTTAAATTTGTCTTCATCTACTGATCAGTATTCTACCTTTCCCTTCTCTTTTAAGGGACTGCTAATATTTTCTGTTTAGGATGCTTCTTCCTCACCATCCCAATTACTCCTGTATTTGTTGTTAAAGGCATTGCACTCATTGCCTTTGCCCCTGTAAAGCTCTCAGGTTTTTTAAAATAGATTTTTCTCTCTCATTTTTCAACATCTCTCAGGAAAACTGGCCAAAAGAACTGCATATGTTTGTCTGGGATTAGTATAAAGTGCATTAAAAGCAGAGGCAACGTCACCTCCTTTTCCTCCTAATGACTCTAATTTTTATGGATCAAGGCTTCTCTTAAACTGGTTTTATTACAGCATGCAAGTCTGTGTGGAATTGTTTGTTCTCTGTGGCCAAGAGATTTTTTTCACCAGTCTTTCAACTGTGTAAGACATAGGAGAGGAGGTCCTGAGAGGAGGGTATGACACTTTGTACTTTGTTTTATTATGCCACTGTGGTGGTTTAGACCCTGCCAGGACCTGAACCACATGGCCGCCAGCCCCCCATCCTTGGATGGGAGAATGGCAGAGGGGTTAAAAATACAAACCCCACGGGTTGAGATAAGGAGCATTTACTACAGCAATGCAAAGCAACAGTTAGAACTACAGTAACAATAACAGTGTTAACACTGTACAAAACAAGAGATACAAGACATACAGACCCAGACCACCAGACCAGTCCAGATATGAGACCAGGAGGTGGTCCCATGACCTCAGCATGGTATCAAATAGCCCAGCTGTGGCTCCCTCCCAATTCCTGGTGAAAATTAACCCTATCCTGGCCAAACCAGAACACCCACTTGCCAGATTTTATATGCAGAGACTATTTAATATATTTCTGAATAATTGATAAAAGTATTTGTAAGATGAGATTGTTGTTAAGAGGACACTCAGACCACAAATACTGTAATTATGCTCTTCTCTGCAGGGTGAGAAAGGCCTGCTCTCCCTTGAGTCTCCAACTCAAAAGGTGCGTACGTTTGGGAGGTCTTTATTCTGGGGCTGTAAACTACCTATAAAACATTGTGAATTTGTTTCAAATTTGCATTGGAAACAATTACTATGTTACTATATTCCATAGTGCTGTCTTTTTTAAAAAGAGAAAATACATCTAGCTTTGATGATTTATGTTTTATATTTCTTATTTAATATTTAGAAGAAAATGAGTTAAATTAATAGAGAGTGACTTGAAAGCATTCTTAAGGTAACACAGTGTCTAAAGCCATGAGAACTGCAGACCCTTTGATTCCTAACCTCAGAATCCCTTGCCTTATCTTTCTTGTGTCTCTTTTTTACTTCAGGCATAACTGAACTAGAAATTTCTGTGTGTCCTTTCGTTGTCTGTCATCAAAAAAAGGTTTTTCTGTGATCTGTTGCCTTCTGAATTTTTTCATGGTTTGGCTGAACCTCCCTAATGGATGGTGGCCAGATTGTGTTGTTTGGACATAGTATTTAAATTCTGTAGTAGAGCATTCTTTAAGCTGAATTTAGTCCTCTCTTCATGATGTGGAGCTCCTCAAATCTCTTTCAGAGGCATGTCTTTTTTTCTAGTCCCTTTCCTGAATTGTAAAGACAGTGTTCACAGAATCACAGAATCACAGAATCATTATGGTTGGAAAGGACCTCCAGGGTCATCAAGTCCAACCTTTCTCCTA
>JAVSBS010024484.1:20374-34420 GCA_033124195.1 Coracias cyanogaster | reverse complement strand
ACCAGCAGGAGTAGGGAGGTGATTGTGCCCCTGTACTTGGCACTTGTGAGACTGCACCTTGAGCACTGTGTCCAGTTTTGGGCACCACAGTACAAGAAGGACATTGAGGTGCTGGAGCGGGTGCAGAGAAGGGCAATGAAGCTGGTAAGGGGTCTGGAGAATATATCTTATGAAGAGCGGCTGAGGGAACCGAGGGGATATTCTCAGCTGCTAAGCCAGCTAATTCTGGGGTTTACGGAAAGGTAAATATTCTCAGCAAGGGATTGGCATACTGGCACCTGGTGACAAGGGAAATGCGGGGATCATGTTGCATGTGGTGGTGTGGAAGTACAACAGATCACTGGGGGAGAGGGTAGCGTAAGCAGAAAAATCTATTTTTTCTTTTCCTGCTGCGAAAATACAAAGGAAGCAACAACCAACTTCACTTCCAACAGGGCCTCTTTCCATGTGCTTTATGTGGGAGGTGTTGCAGAAAAGAAATGCTAAAACATTCAGCATTGTTTTATTCTACCAGTATTTTATGATGTGATATATACAGTGTGTAAAACACAATAAATAGTGTGTTGAATACGTTTATAGGTATTGTAACATGGCAGATATATGAGAAATGTAATGTAAACAGTGATAGAGAAAGATGAAAAATGGAAGAATTTATTATAGTGAAGGTAGGTATTAGCCCCTAGGAAGGAATGAAAGCACAGTCAGTAACTGCTGTTTCCTCTTATAAAAATAGATTTTCCTGTCTTTCTGTTTTGGATGTTCTTATGTGGTATTATAGATTTTAAAATATCAACTAAGGAGTAAAAGAAGATTTGGAATGTGAACACTTCATATTTAAACCAAAATTCTTAATAAAGAGGCAGTGGCTCACTTTTGATTATCTGAGATTAGTGCATTCTTTGGACTACTTTTTTTTTTTTTTTCCCCAATGAGATTATGTCAAAAATGTGTATTGGAAGTATCTGGTGTTGGGACAATGATGGTAGTTACAGTGGCAGTAGCATAAAGACTAATGAAAAACTGGAAAACTTGCTGATGCTGAAAAATGCTAAATGAAACACAAGATGATAAAGAATAGATGGAAAATAATTTTGAGTAAATAATTTTTTCTAACATTATTTTTGCATTTAATCTCTGGATACTGTGAATCAGAATTGTTCCTGATTTTCTACTAGTATGAGGAGATCGGTAACAGGTCTCTGGCATTCATGCTTCTCTGGGAGGAAGCTGGCTGAGCTCTAGAGAAACCAGTGGAGAGTGATTGGCCTCAGTTAACTGTCTAATGGAAGTAGTACAAGGTGGACCGCTCTGAAAAGAAGCTGGGTCTGCTGGGATGCATGCATTCCCAGTGCCTGTGCATTACTAGTAGTTTCCGTTCAGGCTTTCATTATTCTGTGATAGCAAGTTATTAGGGCTTTTCCCCTTCCCAATTCTCTTTCAAGCTGATCAAATGAAATGCAAATGTTTCTTTCAGGGCACTAAGGTCCAGCAAAGGTGAGCTTGAGAGGTCAGCAATCCATTCTCTGGATAGTGTTCATGGGTATTTAGAAGGGAGCCCTTCCAGTTCATCTAATCTTTTTGCAGAGATATTACCTCTTAGGCAGCTGCGAAGAGGCAGCTTCATGTATTTGTCAACCTCTTCACAGGCTCTCAAAGTTAATTTGCCATTTTCAGTCAAAGGAGGGAGTGGGTACATCTGGACCTCTGTTATACCTCTGTAAGAACAAGACAACTGAATTGAAGAGGAAGCTCTCTTGTAACATCATACTGTTGCACCACTAATGAGCACAGCACAGCCATCCCAGGAATATAGCCCACTTTGAAGCAGGCAATAACTTTTAAAGCAACTTTATTGTCCTCCAACAGAATTTTAACCCCTTCTATATTTGTTCAATATTTTGGCTGTATGCCTCAGCCATTCTTTAATCTCAAAGAGCCCTGACTGTATCTTCCTTGAAGAAGAAGAAGAAAAAAAATTTTTTTTTAAAAACCCTTTCATTATTATCCATTTTTATTTTGCCAACAGTCTGTATTCTTCATTGAAGTCACTGGAGGCTCATTTTTTGTGAGCACAACATCTCTGGGACAAAAGCATCCATAATCTCTGATAGATGACAGAGAGTAAAATGGCATGAGATGATTTTAAAAAGATAATATTAAAGATGCAAAGCCAAGTACCTAGAAACAAAGAAATGCCAGAATTCATGCTCAGCTGAAGCCTTAATTCAGTTCCTTTCCATGGAATATGCCTTTTGTTTACTATTTGGTCATGATTTTTCCACAGTCCTCCTGTCTCACCCATCACACAGGACACTTGGTCTTCATTCATGAAGTATCTTCTAAAATATTTTTTCCACTCTTCATTGATACGAGCTTATATACTCTCCCATAAACAAGGACATCTTCATTTCATCTTGGGCTTTTCTAAGGTGCTTGTGCTAGAATAACCTTCTAGCTCTGAAATATTAGAGTTCACAACATCTTTTACACAGAGGGGATAATATCATCTACTTTTTACTGACTGCAGACAGAGACCTGTAAAGACAATAGCATCAAAAGGAAATCCAGCAGCAGAGGTAGAGATTGGATACTGTTCTTCAGGTGGACTTTCAGTGCCTTTACCTATGAAATCTTTTTACACCTCCTCCAGTTTCCTGCCTCCTTACTGTTAAGTCTTCTTATAGCTCTAACAGATTACCTTGAGTCTTATAGACTATCCACCTCAAAGCCCCAGTTCATCCCCTTAACAGATTTATTTTGTATAATTAACAGAACAAAGTGAATTAGGAAGGTAACATCTCAGGAAGATTCCAACTAGGAACTACTGGCTGTGGGAGACTGCAGACATTTCATGAAACACAGCAATTGGCATGTTTTAGAGGAGTGTTGTGTACTGCCCTCACATGAGCTGGTTGCTCTAGAATGAAGAAAGTTGATGGAGACAAGATAAAATCTACAGAAATTAGATGATTAAATGGAATAGTGAGAGCTTTGAAACTGCAGAAAATACAGGAGGACTGAAAACTAAATGGCTAGTATATGGCTGTGGTGGGAGATTGAAGAAGGACTAGCTGAGAGGCCTTAACTGTGCATCAGGAATGGACCGAGACAAGAAGCCTACAGTATACACCCATATAAAAGCAATGACAAGCAAAGGAAATCTGAATGATTTATCAGTGAAAACTGATGTGAAACAGAAAAGCTGTGAAATGAGTACAGACAGAAGGCAGATGCTTGGCTTCCTTCTGAAGCTGGAAACAGAGTTGTGCAATTGCACAGGAAGACGAGAAAAGCAAGACTTCTGTAGCCCCTTTGTGTAGGCCTGCACTACTCAAGAGCTGTCTGATATGCTGGTACATCTATAGGAGAACGGGGGTAGCATAGCATGCCAAAACACACTGTAAGTTCCACAGACTTTGAAATCTACCTGTGACAGGACAATCAAAATGGGCCTAATAAACTTGCAAGCCTCTGCAGTGATTTGAGGGATGCAGACTCCACCATAAATGTGGTAGGACTACAGGTGCTGCAGGTGGAAACAAGTTTTCCTTATTAAGGGATGGAAAATCGTAGTGTACTTTCATAATGATGTCTTATCCTCATGTAACAATGATGCTGATACGGACTGAAAAGGTGCAGCTACTAGATTCTCAGGTTATTTGCACAGCTGAAAGCAAATTGCAGGACTTTTACAGACATGTCCATGATTTTCCCTCCCTGTGTTTGGTTACCATGCAACAAGGTGAGCTCTTACAGCCTTTCTGATGTGAATTTAGTTCATCAGAGCTCCTTTTCTGGACATGTTGAAGAACATTTAGGTTACGAAGGATAGAAGGTTAATAAACATGATACGAACATCATACTTGACATTGTACATTTTGGGAAATACGTATCTAATTTCCTCTTCAAAGTTATCCATATCCTCCAATTAATAAGATTTTTATCCTGTTTGTATTTATTGTACACACAAGAGTTTTGAGGCCTGCCTAGCTTTCTGTTCAAAACATTTGTCAGTACTGCTAGGGACCTTTGGTGTTAGACCTGGCAATTTAGGGTTGAAACCCAGAAATAGCGAGAATAGAAGAAAAAACTGCAGATGTTCTCCAGGTGCAAGTTCCTGCCATGCTGATACCAGGCACAGGATTCACAGGCTGTTCTCTCCACACTGAAGGTAAATACAACCAAGGAAACTATGACAGTGGCCTGAATCCTTCAGTGCTTTGTTGTGTCTTTACCTGACTGCCTTACCTGATAACTCTAGTGTTTTAGGAGATGATTAAGGTTATTATAAAGTAGGACTGTAATTAGGAAAAAAAGGATAGGTATTAAAGATATATTGATTTGGCTTGAACTACTTTTTATATGGAGTTAACTCTATTACTGAAGACTTAACATCAGTGCAAGGAAAAGTAGAATTAGGCTCTCTGATGCAGATGCCCCATGCTTTGATGGTACATCTCTAGCAGCTGACTGAAAAATGTGAAAGAAGAATTAGATGCCCAGACTTACTAATAGATGCTTACTGATACATGATTGTACAAGAATACAAGCTGGTAAAATTTTCTTGGCAGAGCACCAGAAGAAATTGTCACATTAAATTTCTTCTAAATTAGGAGGATCTATTTTAATTTTCTCCTTCTGACATCCTCCTATTGATTTGGTCCAACTGCCTTTATTCTACTAAATGAATACCAAGAAGTTTAGTTACTTAAATAGCATTTATTTATCAACACAATTTATAACACACAGAATTTCAGTCTGTCAGGACCCAGCTTATTTATGGAAGTGTGTAATTAAAAAAAAAGAAAACAAAGAAAACAACAGAAAAATGTACTTTAATACATAATCTGGCTGAGAATGAGCTGTAGCATCAAACACCGTTCTCAGGAGCAGCCAGACTGCAGCTTTTCAGCAATAGTACTGTCAGATAAACATTGTCTTTCAGACAGGATCTAGCTCCTTGATTATTTGGTGAAATAGTAATAAAGTAAATAGATGTTCTATGGCAGGAGGGGACTGTTACCCTATGACAACATTCTTGGAGGCACCATGTCAAAAAAAAAGAGTGATATTAATATTTTCTGAGTAGAGTGACAGCATATCACAGAATCACAGAATGTTAGGGGTTGGAAGGGACCTTGAAAGGTCATCAAGCCCAACCTCCCTGCCAGAGCAGGATCACCTAGACTGGGTCACACAGGAATGCATCCAGGTGGGTCTTGAATGTCTCCAGAGAAGGCAACTCCACAACGTCTTTGGGCAGCCTGTTCCAGTGCTCTGTCACCTTCACAGTGAAAAAGTTTTTCCTTATGTTTATGTGGAACCTCCTGTGCTCCAGCTTGCACCCATTACCCCTTGTCCTATCAATGGACGTCACAGAAATCTAAATCTTTTGTAATGAAGAAATGCTTGTATGCTGTATCCTCATGAGTATTACAATATCAGCAAAACTTTAGTATATCTACTTTATAGGACTATATATGTTTGGAAAATGTATGCCATGATTGTAATATCTACTTTGGAGAAGCAAAACTGAAATCTTCGTAATTTGTGCTGCTGAATTTGTGGGGAAAGTAAGAACGGGATATTGGTTCTCCTCCCAACCTGGTCAATTCTGTTTTGTGATATAACGCTGGATTTACTTCAACACCTCCAGTACAACTATTTGGCAAAGGCACATTTGTTCACTTCTATGTCTTAACAGCTGTGTTTTGTTATTTCTCCTTGCTCCTTTAGGTTCTAAAAACAGTGACAGCATTTCAGTAGTTGTTGTACCTGTGTTTGCGTGTGCATGTGAACATAATTATTGATAATATTATAAGGTTTTGAAGAATGAATAGGAAATTCACTCAGGGGGTCACTGTGTGTCACTTTTGCTGGCTGAGTTTCTCAGCAGTTTATGCTTGCAGGGCACTGAAAGCTCTGCCAGTGCAGGGGGAAAGTTCAATTTGTGGTAACTGGTTCCCCTCCTGGCTTGAGAGGCAAGCTCAGCTAGTGGTCATCACCCTCCCAGAAGAGGACATAGCTATGGTTATCATTTGGCCAAAAACCATTGTCAGAAGGAATGTGGCAACCCAAATGGAGCTCCCGCACAAACATGCAGCTGTGCAGGTCTCTGGCTGCAAGGGAATGCCTGAGCCTGTCCCTCCTACCAGAGGGCAGCAGACACAACACCTGTGTGTGGTGTGACCATGTGAATGATCTGCTCAGCCTGGTGGTAGAGCTGGAAGAGGAAGTGGAAAGGTTAAGGAACATCAGGGAGACTGAGAAGGAGATAGATTGGTGGAGCCACACCCTGAGGCAAAGGCAGCAGGAGGAGACCTAAGAGATAGGATGGAATAGAAATAGGTCCCTGCTTGGGGAGGCAAGTGAATCTCCTCACGGCCTCCCTCACCATCCCAGTTGCCCTTACACAACTGGTATGGGGCTCTGGACCTTGAGGGCCAGGCAAATGAGGATGTAGATGAAGGTCCATCTGGGGAGGTGCCTAGGGTGAATCAGCCAGCCCCACACGTTAGGACTGCTTCTATTAAGAGAAAAAGGAGGGTAATTATTGTTGGTGAATTCCCTTGAGGGTAGCAGAGGGCCCCATACACTACTAGATTGATCGCATGGGGAAGTCTGATGCTTCCCTGGGGCCCGGGTCAGAGACATCATTAGAAAACTCCCTGGTCTGCTATTATCCTCAGATTATTACCTGTTACTTATCTTCCATGTGTTTTTTTGACAATGGGATGACCTACATGGCACCAAGCTTGCTGGCCTCAAATGGGAGACACTTTTCTCATAGGGGGAAGAGGGTCTTTGCTCAAGAGACTGTGGGGCTTTAAACTAGATGAGAAGGAGGGTGGGGATAATAACACCAGGCTTGTCTGTGAAAAGCTGTGGGATGACACACGAGGTTTACAGGTATAGGGTGCTAGTAAGGGCCTTCAACTTGTTGCCCTGAGGCATGCTGAGGACACTGCAACACAGTCAAAATATTACAGAGAGGACCCAGGGGCTCCTGAGGTGGTAGAAGCCAACAAGGAAACATCTGTGAAACACCTTAAGGAAGTTAAGGGGTGTTGCTCTAAGAAGGGACAGCTGAAGTGCCTCTACATGAACACACACAGCATGGACAACAAATAGGAGGAGTTGGAAGCTACCATGCTGCTGGAGAGCTATGACATAGTGGCCATCACTCAAACTTGGTGGGACAAATCCTGTGACTGGAGAGTGGCTATCAATGGCTACAAGCCGTTCAGAAGGGACAGGAGAGGAAGGAGGGGTGAAGGTATCGGTCTCTATGTTAAGAACTGGATAGAATGTGAAGAGGTGTCCCTAAAGAATAGCCAAGAGCAAGTTGAAAGCTTATGGTTGGGAATTAGTGACCAAGGCAAAAAGGGGACCCTTGTGGTTGGTGTCTACTACAGATCACCTGATCAAGGGGAGCCTACAGATGAAACCTTCTTACTCCAGCTACAGGAGGCATCACGCTCACAGGCTCTTGTCCTGTTGGGAGATTTCAACCACACCAACAGCTGCTGGAAAAGTAACACAGTGACAATCCAGGAGACTCTCGAAGTGCCTCAACAATAAGTTCTTAAGACAGGAAATAGCCCTACCTGAAGGGTTGTGAGACTGGATCTGATGGTCACCAATGCAAGTGAGCTCATCAGAGATATAAAGATTGAAGGAACCCTGGGCTGCAGTGACCACGCGCTGGTAGAGTTCACGGTCCTAAGAGATACAAGTCAGGCGAGGAGCATAGTCAGGACCCTGAATTTTAGGAAAGCAAAATTCCAGCCCTTCAAGGAGTTAGTTGATAGAACTCCCTGGGAAACAGTCCTCAGGGATAAGGGAGCAGAACAGAGCTGGCAGATCTTTAAGGATGCTTTCCATAGAGCTCAAGAGCTCTTGATCCCCATGTGTAAGAAATCAAGCAAGGAAGGGAAGAGACCAGCATGGCTCAGTCAAGACCTGCTGGTCAAGCTAAAAGGCAAGAAGGAACTGCACAGGCAGTTCAAGCAGGGACAGGTATCCTGGAGAGAGTATAGGGATGCTGCCCAGTTGTGCAGGGGTGAGATCAGGAAGGCCAGGGCATGACTCAAGCTGAACTAGTCAAGGGATGCAAAGAGTAACAAGAAGGGCTTCTACAGGTATGTCAATCAGAAAAGGAAGGTTAAAGAAAGCATACCCCCAGGATAAGAAAGAATGGCAAACTGGTAACAGCAGATGAGAATGCTGAGGTTCTCTCAACAACTTTTTTGCTGTAGTCTTCACTGTCTCCTCGCACCTTCCAAGTTGAAGGACCACAAGACGGAGAACAGAGGGACAAATTTCCTCCCATTGTAAGTGAAGACAAGGTTCATGATCACCTGAGGAACCTGAGCACACACAAGTCTATAGGACCTGACAAGACACATCCCAGAGTCCTGAGGGAACTGGCTGATGTAGTCGTCAGGCCACTCTCCATGGTATTTGAGAAGTCATGGCAGACAGGAGAAGTCAAGGGTGAGAACTACACACTCAGCTCCTTTCCTGGGAGCACATGCCTGCAGCATGGCAAATAAACAGGAAGAACTGGAGATCTGTGTGTGGTCTCCGGGCCACGATCTCATTGCAATTACTGAGACATGGTGGGATAGCTTGCATGACTGGAATGTTATCATGGACGGCTACGTCGTTTTTAGGAGAGATAGGCTGGCAAGGCAAGGTTGTGGAGTCACACTTTATGTGAGAGAGCAACTGGAGTGTATCGAGCTCTCCCTGGGGCGGGTGATGAGTCAGTGGAGAGCTTGTGGGTAAGGATTAAGGGGCAGGTTAATATGAGAGACACTGTTGTGGGTGTTTATTACAGACTAACTGATCAGGATGGGGAAGTTAATGAGGCCTTCTACAAACAGCTGGAAGTAGTCTCACAATTGCAGACCCTGGTTCTCCTGGGGGACTTCAGTTACCCTGATATCTGCTGGGAGGGCCACACAGCCAGGCATGTTCAGTCCAGGAGGTTCCTCTGGTGTATTGATAAGATTTTGACTCAGGTGGTGGAGGAGCCAATGATGAGAGGTGTACTGCTAGACCTTGTATTAACGAACAAAGAAAATCTGGTTGGGGACATGAAGGCTGGGGGCACCCTTGGCTATAGTGATCATGCCATGGTTGAGTTTCAGATCATGTGAGAAAAAAACAGGGCAATAAGTAGGATTGCAACCCTGGACTTTAGAAGGGCCAACTTTGTCTTCTTCAAGGACCTACTTGGAGGAATCCCATGGGCTAGGACTCTGGAAGGCAGAGGAGCCAAAGAGAGCTGCTTAATATTCAAGCATCTCTTCCTTCAAGCTCAAGACCACTACATCCCTTTGAGTGAAAAATCAAGTAGAGGAGGTAGGAGACCTGTGTGGATGAGCTGGGTGCTGTTGGAAAAACTCAGATGGAAGAACGAAGTTTATAGTATATAGAAAAAGGGACTGGTAAATGGGAAGGATTATAGGAACATTATCAGGGTATGCAGGGAGGCAACAAGGAAGGCCAAGGCCCTCTTGGAATTAAATCTGGCAAAGGAAGTAAAAGAGAAAAAGAAGGGCTTTTTCAAGTACATAAGTAGTAAAAGGAAGACCAAGGAAAATGTGGGGCCATGGCTGAATGAGGTGGGAGCCCTGGTGACAGAGGATGCAGAGGAGGTGGAGTTACTGAATGCCTTCTTTGCTTCAGTCTTTGCTGCTAGGACCAGCCCTAATGAATCTCAGTTCCTGGAGGCAAAAGAGATAGTCCAGAGGGAGGGAGACTCTCCACTGGTCAGTGAGGATTGGGTTAGAGATCATTTGGGTAAACTAGACACCCACAGATCCATGGGCCCAGATGGGATGCACCGGCGAGTGCTGAGGGAACTGGCTGATGTGGTCTCTATGCCATTCTCCATCATTTTTGAAAGATCATGGAGAACATGAGAGGTGCCTGAGGACTGGAGGAAAGGCAATGTCACCCCAATTTTCAAAAAGGGCAAGAAAGAGGAGCCAGAAAATTACAGGCCAGTCAGCCTCACCTCTATCCCTGAAAGGTGATGGAACAGCTCATTGTGGAGGCCATCTCTAAGCACATGGAGGGAAAGAAAGTTATCAGGAGTAGTCAGCATAGATTCACCAAGATGAACTCTGCTTGACCAACCTGACAGTGTTCTATGATGGTGTGACTAGCTTGGTAGATGAAGGGAGAGCAGTGGATGTTGTTTTCTTTTACCTCACTAGGGCTTTTGACACTGTCTCACGCAACATCCTCATAGAGAAGCTCAAAAAGTGTGGGTTGGATGAATGGACTGTGAAATGGATTGGGAGCTAGCTGGCTAAACAAGAGAGCTCAGAGGGTTCTGAGGGTGACTACATTAGTGGACAAGGGAAGAGCAACGAATGTCCTCTAGCTGGACTTCTGCAAGGCCTTTCACATGGCCCCTCACAACATCCTTCTCTCTCAGTTGGAGAGATATGGCTTCGATGGGTGGACCCTTTGATGGGTAAGGAATTGGCTGGATGGTTACATCAAGAGAGTAATGGGCAATGGATTGATGTTGAGATGGGGATGGGTGACAAGTAGTGTCCCTCAGGGGTCCATACTGGGACCAGTGCTATTTAATATCTTCATCAGTGGTCTAGATAGTGGGATTGAGTGCACCCTCAGCAAGTTTGCAGACATCAAGCTGAGTGGTGCAGTTGATATGCCAGAGGGGCAGGATGCCATCCAGAGGGACCTAGACAAGTTTGAGGAGTGGGTTCATGTGAACCTCATGAGATTCAACAGGGCCAAGTGCAAGGTCAATCATCGTTATCAATACAGGCTGGGGGTGATGTGATAAAGAGCAGCCCTGCCAAAAAGGACTTGGTGGACAAAAAGCTGGACATGAGCCAACAATGTGCAAATACATCCCAGAAAGCTAACCATATCCTGAGTTGCATCAAAAGAAGTGTGGCCAGAAGATCGAAAGAGGTGATTGTACCCCTCTACTCTGCTCTGGTGAGACCTCACCTGGAGCACCATGCGGAGCACTCTGGAACCCTCAATAGAACAAGGGCATGATGGAGCAGGTCCAGAGGAAGGCCACAAAAATTATCAGAGGGCTGGAGAACCTCTCCTAGAAAGACAGGCTGAGAGAGTTGGGGTTGTTCAGCCTGGAGAAGAGAAGGCTCTGAGGAGACCTTATAGTGGCATTCCAGTATGTGAAGGGGGTCTACAAGAAAGCTGGGGAGGGACTGTTTAGAAATCCAGGTAGCAATAGGATGAGGGGCAATAGTTTTAAAATAGAGGAGGGTAGATTTAGATTAGATATTAGGAAGAAGATCTTTACTATGAGGGTGGTTGAACACTGGAAGGGGTTACCCAGTGAGACAGTAGAGGCCTCATCCCTGGAGACATTCAAGGCCAGGCTTGATGGGGCTCTGAGCAACTTGATCTTGTCAGAGATGTCCCTGCTGATTGCAGGGGGATTGGACTAGGTTACCTTTGAAGGTCCCTTCCAACTCAAACCATTCTATGATTCTGTGTAGAGAACTGGTCTGCATATGCACAGCTCATGCGTGAATGTGTAGTAATTACTGTCAGATCCCAAATTTGTGGAACCTCCTCCATTCAATGAATGATTACAGTGGTTTAGTACTGATAATATCCTGAAAGTTGGCCATTAAATATTCACCAGTAGGCTGCCTAGTAGACAGAACTGTGTTTGAGGATTGGAATATTTGAATGAAGACATGGAACAATACAGAGACACTCGAGCAGAGTTCAGAGTCTCTCTTGTGTAATTCACACATCTCCTCACATAGGCATTATTATGCCCAATGAACTTCAGAAGGAAACCTACAGCTCATCCTACTAGACAGCAGAAGACACTAGATGAAGAATTTAACTGCAAAGTGTAAGACTAATCAGCTCTTCTGCTACCTTAGTAGTGCTAATTCATTTAAATGGATTTGATGAAGTACTGTTTGATCAAACAAGAATTGGAGAGAGGTAATCATTGACAGGGGCTGATGGGAGGAACAGATGTCAGGAGATTTGTTCCTTTCTTCTCCCATCCTGTTGGGTCTCTGAGAATTACTGTTTGTAATGATAGCAGGCTTCAGAAGAGGCTTGCTGCACTAGCTAACTTAGGACCCTGATTAATTTTCTGTAACACAGTAAACAGTAAATAAGTGGATTAAAGAGCCATTTGATCTTCAAGAAGAGGTTTAAAGTGGCTTTGATGATTAAGTACCTGGGGGAATGCAATGGATTATCATGGATAATTGATTAAACAAGAGAGGACATTAAACTGATGTATATGTGAATACATATAATCTACAGTTTGTGCATGTGGGTTCTGTGTGTCTGCATGTGTGTGTGTAAATGCAGACACATATATGAGAGATCAGAGTGGGTATATAAAAGCATACATATTTCTAATTATTTACTTCATCTTCTTTCTAGTTAGGAAATGAGAGATGAGATATTACTCCATTAAACCATAACTGTATTTGGAGATACAGCAGTATGCTGCTAAACTCCAGGTGAAGTTCAGGCACGAGGCAAATTTCTATCATCAGTAAAACTGTCTGAATGGAAAAGGCAGCACCATAACTATAAGCTTGCGTGAGTTGAAGTGTTCAGTGATGACTGAGAAGTAAACATTAAAATACATTAGAAGGCATGTCCTCATAAATAGGAACACCAGAAAGCATGCTTGCTCTTGCCATCTTCCCCAGTGTGTCTTATCTTGGATACCAACACCGCTTTCTACTATTGGCACGTGCTCAAAAAGAGGACTCTGAGGAAAGCTTAGAAACATGTAGGACAAATAGTTAGGGGATGAAAAGGTCAAGGAGTTGCCCCCTCCACATTTCTTTATGGAAGACTGTAAAGACTTGTCTCAGTTTTTAAAAGACTGAATTTTAAAGTCCCATGTGGCCAGAAATGAAAATAATGTAAGGTAACCCTGAGAGTAGTTCTGTGACCTCTTCGGATTAAACAATTGACTCTCCTGCTTTGTAAACTGAATTTCAGTCAGCAGTATATTAAGTCAGTAGAGCTGTATAAACCTGCTAAAAATCAGAAGTTAAATGGAAACAAGACAGTCTTGATCTTAGTCCTGTGAAGGCTAGCTTATAGGAACTGAAGCAAATCTACATATTGTTTGCCCTCACTTTCTTTCTTTCTCATGGATTAAATATGTTTAGTTTTTCTTTCCCTTCATTTTAGTAAAGACTTTGTGGAATAGGGAAGGGTGTCTATAGCTCAGGGATGGGAAGAGGGAGGCGATATTTGTGCCTTATGGCAATTACTCTCTTGCACCTCAGATATGTAGTTTTAATGATAACTTTATAGATAGCACAAAAGCAAAATGATAAAAACAAATCATTACTTGCTTTTGCTCCTATCCCACACATATTCCCTGCCCAGCCATCACTGCTTTCTAAAATGAAATGGAGAGAGAAAGATTTATTTTGCACCAGGACTTTGGGAAATCTAGAAAGCAGCTATTCACTTCCGCTAGAGCAACAGAGATGGCACAGAATGTCCTCTGGGAACTGACATTGAGTATAGTACTGCATTATAAATAACATTTCCTAAACGCAGACCAGGCTCCCTGCAGCTAATGAACACACCCAATGCTATCTTAGTACAGGGAGTTAAAGAACAACATTTTCTTCACTTTCAGAGCAGGGAGAGGCATCTCCCAGCACTTATTTTATTCCACCAATTGTGTGTGTGGTTGGATACACCCTAACAATCATTCACTGAATGATCATCACACTGGCTCTGGCATCATCATCTCTTATTAAGGCTGAACTGTGATTAGGGGTGCAGATTCTTCCCGGCAGAGTGAGAAGAAAGACGTGAGTTTGGACTTTTTTGTGCTTCTGGGCTCAGGCACTGGTTTGATGTGTAGTCCCTGATAAATGCCTTCACAGCATCTTATCATCACATTGCTGGTTTGTGAACTGGAGCCTAAACTTCCTCATAGTACTGTAGGGATATAATAAGCCACAATAAATGACTGCTGGCTTTGCTGAGTGCCTGTCTTTTCTTTTTCATGTG
>JAVSBS010024484.1:0-20364 GCA_033124195.1 Coracias cyanogaster | reverse complement strand
GTATCATTAGGGGAGTTAAACTCCTCTTGTGTGATAGGAAGGAATTAACTTTGTACAACCAATGCAAACCAAAAGAGACAGTAAGCAACTGGGTAAGATCCCACTGAATAACTGCTGGAAATGTTTGTCAGTAGCGAATGCTCCTCATTACTGAATGCTCATTTCTTTGGGTGCTTGCTTTCTCTTTTGCAGCAGGAAGATACGACCTTTTCTATATTTCATATTCTCATGCACCTGTTTGCCATGAAGGTGAGGTAGGTAAGAAAGTGAAGCAGAAGGCACTTTACAGCTCCTTGTATCAGCTCTGAAAAGCCTCCAGTGAATTACAGTTGAACAGACATGTCCTCTCTTCCTTAGAGAAAGCAGGCTACAACAAGACTGTGCTATTAGGAAACAAACAAGCTGCAGTGGGGTTTCATTTAAAAAAAAAAACCTCCAAAGCAAATCTTTACTGTTCTAAGAGCTTCTTCATTAATTACCTGAATGGAAATTATTGTCAGCATTCTATATGATCAGCTGCATGGTCATATTGTTTCTGAAGATCTGAAATTGCAGTAGTTGGAAATATCTTAGCACTCATTAGAGCTAAATTGCAATTGAACCTCCTGTCAAGGTTACTTCTGTGCTGCGATGCGAGCCCAAGAGCTAGAGTTTGCCACACACAGCAGTGATACAAGCAGTACTGCAAGAATAAGAAAGAATCCTGATTTTTGCCCTCTGAGCAAGGAAAAAATGAAGCTGGAGCAGGTAAATACAATTTTTCACAGGGTGGAGCAGGGTTAATATGTAGCTTCAAAGCAGACTTTGTTTTGAGAATGGATGAAGACTTTTGTGCTCTCTTGATACACCCCCTTGGTTAAAGCTTAACGTGTTCTCCTGTAGTTCTTTCTTTTCATCTTACTTGTCAGTGATTTACCTGGTTATCAGAAAGACAGGCATCTACCAGCTGCTATTGAAGTCAGTAAAAACAACCATAATGTTTGCCTTCTATTAATTGCTTCGGTGCGGGAGATTCTCCCCTCTGAATCTATCCTTCATTGTTTATTAGAAAAGCAGATATTTAGAGCAGTGCTATTTGCACATACTGCAAGAACCAATCAACCGAATTAAACTTGTGCTTGAAAACTGATTTTCAACATTGAGGAAACTGTACTTTAGATGAAACTTTAGGAGGAACCGGCTGAAAGCTCTGTGAAGTTTTTCTCATGAAGAATTTAAATAATTTTTAATAATTTGTCAAAATGTTCAGCAGATGATCTTGTTTTTTCATTGAAAAAGTGATATTTCATTTTTTCCTATCAAGACAGAGCAGTAGACAAGGAAATATACACTTTATGTAATGACAACATTATTGTAATAATAATAATAATAATAATAATAATAATAATGCAACAGAAATGTTTGAGTTGATGGAAAGGATGCTGAAGCAGGATGAATGGGATGGAAAGGAGTCTAGGGCAGGGGTCAATGCCAAACTGATGGGTAGGTCTGTGCACTGAGATTCCCAGCACCCATGTCAGTGAATAGATTGGCACAGCAATTTAATTTTTTTTAAAAAGAGCCACAGAACTCTTCCTATTTGTCTTTCATTTGCCCCTTCTTGCTGTGTACCACCAGGCATCTTATGCTTTCTGATTAGCAAATAAGTTATTTTAGGATCGGTTTAGTTATTTATATTTTATATTTAGGTATTTTAGATAGATACTCTCTTTCCTTTTGCCTGTAGCCAGCTGAGCTGATGGGACACAGAACTGTTTGCATCAGTACACCCAGTAAGGTCACTTTAACTGTTACTGAACATGAATTTTTCAGGTACTGTACTGTCCCATGTTCCCTGTCTGAATGTGCTGTTTAATGTATCGTAGCTGTTTCCCTTGGAAATAAACGTAGAAATGATGATTCGAGTCATGTTTAAAAAACGCTCATGATGTGTTTGTGGCTTTGCTACTTCCCTTGAGTGCATGCAGAGCAGAGCTCTTAACCAGCATGTGGTGGTATGGCCTGTAAGGCACAGCAGGAACGGTGCCTTGCCCCAAGGCAAATTCAGGACAAGGAAGACAGAGAGGTGCTTTTCCTCTCTTGTGTGTGTCCTTTTTGGAGCAAAAGTGTTTCTGGTGTAATGATGACAATAAATGAAAGTAAACAGGGCTGCTGAGCAACTTGGGAAGAGTTTAGCTTAGGTAAGCATTATAATGTTATTTCTTATTAATTATTGAGAGCAGATGTGTGCTGGAAATAGTGGAATACACAGAGGATAACATGAAGTAAAGAATGCACAGTGTAGTCATGCCACTATATTGCTTTTCCATCAAATGCTGTTTACTGAGAAAGGGTGAGAAGGGGAAAAAATTTTAGAGTTGTCATGCCTGAGGGTCAGGCACCTGTAGACATGGTGACTTCCTGGAGCATCCAGAGCACACACTTAGGATGAATTCTGAAATCAGAAAGCCTGTGCTTTCTTGCCCTTGCTAATACCTATCTGTCAGGTACAATGGAGAAGCACAGGTTCACCTTGGCCCCTTCTATGCCTGGTCCTCCTGGTTTTGGTAGTGATAATGTCAATTTGCCTAAGGAAAAACTCGTTTTGGCATGTATTTTTTCCAGTCTATTTCAGCACATAGTCCCAACTGTGAGAAACTCAACCTCTCAAGATGACTAGGATTCAAGCTAATGACTTAAAAGGGAAAAAACATGTAGGTTGTTGGCAGCGCCCTGTGGCTTCAAGCTCTCTATACGTCTGTGAGAATGAGTCTTCTAAATTTTTCTCCTTGGAAAAGCAGTGGATTAAGTTGTTCATTCTTTCATAGTAGAGTCAAAAGATCTTTTCACAGAAATGTTCCATCCGGACTAAAAATTGCTGTAGGACAAAATCAGGGCAGATAGAACTGTGACAACTGAAGTGATCCAGTCAGAGAGTGCATAATGTGAATCACACATACAAGCTGTAAATGAATGTGCTCTGAGATAATTGCATTTGAAAGGAGGTTTAAAAGATGGGGAGTGAGACATAGTTTTCATAACAGAGGTGTCACAGTGCCCTTTCAGATACCCTCCTTCTCCTACACTCCAGTTGCTTCTCCAGAGTTGTGTATTTGCAGTTTCATGTCCTGTGTGTCAGCTCCACGTCAATGTCTCACATACCTAAGGGCATCTAAAATGACATTTCATTTTCAGGCAGCTGAAACTCCTCTGAGTATTCCACCAAGTGCTTGGGTGGCGCTGTGGGGTCTGATCCAGATTTTTACTCTGTATTAGTAAGTTCTACTACCATTTAGTTGGTCTGCATCATGGCTGAGACTGAAAATGAAGTAAAAGCAGCCTTTTTCACAGGCTATTGTGCATTTATGTGTCCCTCTGTGGGACAGACAGAAGCAGTATTTTCTAACAATGACAAGTGAGTAACTCTCACTGTCATGTTTAACGATTTAACGTCTTTGTTGGTGAAAGATGGAACTGGACAGGAGAATTGAATGCTCCCTCAGAAAGTTTGTGAATGACACCAAGCTGTGTGGTGTGGTTGACATGGTGGAGAGAGGGACCTTGACAGGCTTGAGAGGTGAGCCCATGCCAACTTCATGAAGCTCACCAAGGCAAAGTGCAAGGTCCTGCACCTGGGTCAGCACAATCCCAAGCGCAAATACAGGCTGGGCAAAGAGTGAATTGAGAGTAGTCCTGAGGAGGAAGACTTGGGAGTGCTGGTTGATGAAAAGCTCAACATGAGCCAGCAATATTGCAAGTGCAGTCCAGAAAGCCAACCATATCCTGGGCTGCATCAAGAGAAGCGTGGCCAGCAGGTCAAGGGAAGTGATTCTCCTTCTCTATTCTGCTCTCGTGAGACCCCACCTTGAGTACTGTGTCCAGCTCTGGAGCCCCCAATACAAGAGGGACATAGATGTTTTGAAGCCAGTCCAGAGGAGGGCCATGAAGATGATCAGTGGGCAGGATGTCATGTCCTATGAAGACAGGTTGAGATAGTTGGGCTTGTTCAGCCTGCAGAAGAGAAGGCTGAAGGGAGACCTGACTGTGGCCTTCCAGTGTCTGAAGGAGGCCTACAAGAAAGCCGGGGTGGGTTTGTAGGGATAGGACGAGGAGTAATGGGTTCAAACTCGAAGAAGGTAGATTTAGATTAGAAATTAGGAAAAAGTTTTTCACTCTGAGGGTGGTGAGTCACTGGAACAGGTTGCCCAGGGAGATTGTAGATGCCTCAGTGCCGGATGGGTTGAAGACTAGGTTGGATGGGGCCTTGAGCAACCTGGTCTAGTGGAAACTGTCCCTGCCCATGGCAGGGAGGTTGGAACTAGATGATCTTTAAGGTCCCTTCCAACTCAAACCATTCTTTGATTCTGTGATATGTGCCTTTCTCCCTTTTTATTTTCTTAACAAGATAATAAATTTAGTTCAACAACTCTTCTGTTTCTTTTCTTCCCAAACTGTCCAGGTTCCTGTCTGTGAATAATAATTGCTTTTTAAAGCAGTTATGTGTGCAGTGGAGAGCAATGCATTTGTGTTTGGAGAATCCATTTTTCAAATAATTAGATTGAGAGAGGGATCTTGTCTTATTTGTACGTCCATAAAGTGCTGCTATGCTATTCTGTACAGGGCCCTACATCGTTCTAGCATCTGAGCCCCCTCTGGCTCTGCAGTAAGCAGTGTGCTTAATGTTTTGCGGTCCCTGAACTCCTCTAGCCCAAAAGCAGAACCAGAGATTGCATTTCCTTTATTTTTCCAGCTACACTAGTGAGTCGTGAGCACAACTAACACCTGACCTTGGAAATATCAGAGTTATGAAACCTTTTTTACATTGGCTTTATGATACTGTATGTTTCCTTGGAGCTCAGAGAACCCCAGTTTTGCAAATGATTTGGACATCCTCTGAGATTTTAATGCAATTTAGATTTCTCTGGAACAAAATAATGATATCTTTGGGTGTTTTAAGGACTGCTGTTTGCAGCTAGAGGTGTTAATCTGGTATTAACTTTATACCCAGAGTTTGGTGATCTAGAACTTGCAGGTTTACATACAGAACTATTTTTTTGCTGAGGAAGCAATATATAATGAGCTCTGAGAGCTGCCAGCTAGTGTCTACAGCTTTTACTTGAGCAGCTAAAACTGAATTCCTCCCTGTAAGTTGTGAGGAACTCCATGGGAATCTTTTTAGTACGTGTAAAGTAGGGTGTACATAGCAATAATAAATGCACTGATACCACAGTGCAAACATTGTGGACCAGGAAAACAATGTTTTTCACACTGTTTTATTTGTTGCCTCTTGGCACTTGCGGAATCTGTGCCTCCTTTATTTTGTTTACTTTATTGCTTCTTCTGTTTTCTCACAGAATTTGGTAGACGTGCTGTAGTGGCTGAGTAGTTTTTATGTATGTGAGGTATCATCTGCAATATCTTAGTTCTTAAAAAACATCCTGGTAAACTTTCAGCTGTTTCATTTCAGGTGTTCTTGCACTGTGAGCAGCCTTAGACAGATGCTTTTTGATATTCTTAGTTTCTTATTCCACTTACCTGTAGGACATGATTACCTTCTGGCATGCTGATCAGTCCTCCTGAAAAAAAAAAACAGAAGAGAAGAGAAGACAATGTAATTTCCAGGCTTTTTTCTCTTCTGCCCATTTGCTATTCTCTGTGACTAAGTGAAGCGGAGCTCTCTTAATTCATAGGCGTAGTATTCCCTCTATACAAGAGTTCTTTCTGTCATCTTGATCACCCTAATTTTTCACCATTCTCTGAATAGAAACTATGAAAATTGTCCCTTTTTTTACTCCCTGCCTTGTGAATCCCTGTTATAAATTGTGGGAGGGTCACGATCAAGATGTGCAGAATACAAGATGTTACATTGTAAAGGTTTTACTGACACTCATTTGGGATGACCTACATAAGTCACTGGCCATGTAATGCTTTAGAAAATTTAAAGGAATTAATTTATAAATGAAATTAATGGGAAAAAATGACCATGAATTTTAATAGAAGTGTAATATTAACAGGAACGGAACTCATTAAACTTTGAAATATGAGGCAGCCTCTTCACCTACTAGACTCTACAGATACGATTATAACTGGTGGATATTCGGGGGTATTAAATTGGCCGCATGAAGGCTTTCTAACTGGCCCATGAATAGTGTAAGAGTAAGGAGAATGGAAGGAGATAGTTGCAGGGGAATAGCAAAGAAATCAACAGTGAGGGCAAAAAATACTGAGCTTATACCATGCCTGTTCTCCAGTTCATGGTGAGTTACGGTGTTCAGCATCTGAATTACCTCAGGGTTTGGTTTCCTCAGTAAGAAAACTGGAAGATTTTTTCTCACCTCTCGCATCCCTGCTTGTGTGTGTTTCACTGTTAGAAGTATATTTTCTTCTCTGAATGTGCATGCTTTTTCTTTCTTCTGCCCCTTAAGGAGCAACCTCTGTGCAATCTGATGCTTCCCTCTCACTCCAAAGGTTTCACACCACTAGGAATGGATAGAGGATCACCCCCTCTTTCAGTTTGGCTTGCTTCAGACTGAACCTTGTATTTCTTGATTTCTCTTGGTCTTTCTCCTGCCAGGCAATGCTAAGATGTCCTATGAATACCTGATTACAAGTTTTCAAAAACATTCTCCTAGGTAAAAAGCATTCTTCTGTAGGCTGGTGCTAGCACATGCAATTGAAATGTGTATGCATGTGTTTCCTGTCTGCCCATTTAGCTACTAATAATTCTATCTTTTTTTTTCTTTCTTTTTCTTCTTCTTTTTTTTTTTTTTTTTAATTAAAGCTCATCTATGTTTTGCCAATATCTTCAACTTGGTATCCGAAGTTAGTTTCTTTTCTGCTTGTTCTTTTCTTGCATGTCGGATCGGTGCTTGGTTCTGGTTCACTTAATATGCATTTGTACGCCTTACTTTTCAATTGAACTTTTACCTGTCATGGGCTGAGAGGCAAGTTATATGGCTAGGCCTCGGTTAATTAGCAGTGCTACTATTCTTTTTTTGCAGTGCTTAAGCAAGCAGGAGAACAGCAAGTTAAGTCACATTTGCAAAGACCCAGTGATTCTTATGCATAAAACAAGAAAAAAATGGCATAATTAAGGATATGGAACTAACAGCATTATACGCCTACATTAGTGCTAAGGAACCTGCTCAAAAGAGAAGTTCAGTAAAAAAATGAAGGCTTAGAAAGGGTGTGTAATACAGTCTGAATGCAACAGGGAATTTGTGAGAGAGACTCTTCACACAGAGGAATTAATATGAACTTGTTGGAGCAGGGCACAAAATCTTGGCTCTGGTTTTACAAAATCAGTGGATGCAAATGCCTTGGTTTTGGAGGGTTTGATGTGTGGCTAGTTTAATTTTTGTTGTGAAAGCAAAAATAAAGAGCAGCAGATATTCAAGATCATTCCTGTCCACTACAATCAGAAGGGCTTTGCTTCTAAGCTCTGCTGTCTTTCACTAGGAAAACTGTTTCTCCCTCAAGGTTCAGCTATGTTTCTGCTACGTCCAGCAATTTATAGTTATACTAATTTGCTATAGTTATACTGTTATTGGTAACTACTTGCTTCAGAAAGTGTTGAACTGCAGACTCAAGAACAGAATGGATCATTGCATGGGATTGGAAGGGCTGTCTGTAATTTTGTTCCTCATTGGAAGTATTTATAACTTAGTGGTGCTGATGGTATGGACTCAGAGGAGGTGCCTTCAGCTCTCTTCTTTGTGGCATTTTTTTACCCTTTTCTTCTTAGTTTTAAAAAATATTTCTGTACAGCCCCTGTGATCTGAGTCTGAGTAATTGGACTGGCAGCAATACACAGTTGGATAGGGAATCTCAGTTGTGCATCTAGTGCTGTAAAAAATAATACTGGCATCACCCCAGTCTGTGACAATGACTAGATGGTCATCTCTTTTAAGCATGGCTGCATTACAGTGACAGAGGTTGGTTTTGTGGTTTGGTTTTTTTTTTCCCTTCTATGTGTGTGTGTACAGATCATCACAAAAGGCAGATGATGTTGAATGTGAGTTTTTCACTGACTGACAGATCTACCCAATGATAAGACCCTAGAGGAATCTGATTCTGCAGTGGAGCATGGCCACTCTGCTGTTGCCATTTGAGTACACAAATGCCAAGATATTTACACCTGACGATGCCATGCAGCATACACAGAAAGGACGCTTCTCCTACTGGGAGAAGTACAGTTTGGTATTGTGGTGTGTTGCCCTAGCACTGCTATGAATCAAGGGTTACTAATTTGAGAAAAACGACATTTTTCTACCCACAGACAGCAGCTAAGTAGCATGTGAAGTTTTTCTATGGGACAGGAGTATGCAGTAACACATGGGGCCACTGAAAACTCACGCAAGAGAAGGATTGTAATTTTTTTTTTTCTTGCAGAGGGGTGTGTGTGTTTAAAATTGCATATGTGTGTTTTCAAATGTTTGCAAGTACATTCTGAATCTGGAAAACAGATTATGAGGCATATTCCCTCACAGAGCCTGCAGCCCTTCGGCAGGTGAGGTCAGTGCAGCCTTAACCAGCTGAGGGTTACAGTGGCTGCACTTAGTGCAGACATTTCATGTGGAGCTAAACAGGCTTGAAGGTTTGATTACATTTGCTTTTCTTATAGAAACATTGGCACCAATTTCTTCCCTTGATTGATAAAACAGGAGTGGACTAAACATACACAGAATTAGCCATTGCTTGATGTAGGACTTGGAGCAGAGGGTAAATTATTTTCTAAAAGGACATGGTTCTGAGTCAGTGAGTGCTGATTGTTAACTTTTCCTCTGATACACATTTCAGTTGATGAGAATAAAGAGTTTTGCTTACTGTGTGTGGGAAATGGAGTGGAGAGATGTCTAGCAAGAGTTCTGAAAAGTGCATTTCCTCAATGTCTCTTTCTTTAAATGAGCAGTGGGGTGCTCTTATGCCTTCTAGCTGGCATTTTGGTAGAGGCCAAATATGAAATACTTCTAATGCTGAAGAGCAAAGGAGGAACATCAATGCCCCAGAGTCACAGTGTGCATGACAGAGAGCCCTGTCAGAAATGTTTGCTAGCGGAAATCCAGGTAATGAGATGGGAGATGTTGTATCTCCCCCTGCTCTGGAAGAGCAGGAGCCTGTTGACCTACAAGGGCAGGCTGCCAAGTTAGTTACACTCCTTTGCCCAGGTTAAGAGTCAGAGACTAATGGCTTCGAGGGACTGGGTAGGTCAGCTGGCTTTTGTTACTTGTACTTGGGCTTGTTCTAAGGGTATGTTCATGACCAGAGCATTAAGGGTTAACAGGGCACGGAGAGATGTTTTAATATACAGTTAATTAGTTATCATGCAGGCTGATTGATTGCCTATCTATTAAATCTTCTGTTGATGGACTTATAAAAGGTATTACTCATCTGTAAAACGGTTATAACAGCTATAAATCATTTATGAAACCTTATAATTCATTTATGAACCTATTCTTTAGAGTAAAGTGGCACTGATCTCTATCTTCATGACCTGTATTTTTAAATTACATGTATGATGCCAGCACCTCAAGTCTACCATACTGGACAACTGAATAGAAAGGATGCCAGTTATTTTATAGTGGCTGCTTATTTTCCTCTCCAAGTTTTGGTCCTTGTCTTTGTAAGTTATCACACTGCCCTTAAAGATGCTCTACAGGGTCTGTTGCAAAGCCTTGTACAGCTGTTGGAGCTGACTGGAACACAGCCATTTGCCCAGTCGGTGGGAAGTACTGCGTTTTGTCCATGACACCACTGTGAGAACTGATGTGTGTCTGTCAAATGGCAGGTGGTCCTTTCCAGTGGAAGCTTCTGGGATTCTCAGTGACTTACAAAGAATAACGTAAGCTCTCATCCAGCATTGTTTTGGTTTGATCAAGTCATGGGTAGCCTGGTTTAACCCAGTGGTACCTGAGAGTATTTCTGGGGTTGTGCTCACTTGCGCCTATTTGTGGCCCTGAGGAATTTGTGGCACCAGGGACTGTGGAAACCTGAGAGTGAAACTTGTTCCTAAATTATCTTTTTCCCAGTAAAACCCCGTCTGTCTGAAAGGGCGAGGGCTATGCCAGCTTTGGGCCATCCCATAATTTCCCTGCTTTTGAAGACACCCTGTGGAGGATTTGCAGACCCTTTTGCCTGACTTGGAAGCTGTGTGGCTAGGTTGGTGGTGTAATTCTGGCTATTTTTATGGCTACAGTTTCTGGCAAAATGTAGTTATTTGTTCATGCGCTGGGAGTCATAATGTCTCACCAAGCTGTCCCTGCAGAACACCATGGGTGCCCAAGCTAGGTGCCAGTGCGGACCCGCTGAGATGCCAGCAATGCCCCTGGCACTGGCCTCGGCGCTGCCTGCTGGAGCTGGTAGTGAGGGCGGCTCTGTGGTGGGGAAACTCACAGAGGACTTTTTTTTTCCCCCACGATTCACCTACTGATGTGTACTCCAGGCCCACCGCTGCTGCTGGGAAAAGACCACCAAGGCATTTTAAAAATCAAATTCTCAAATATTTTCCTCCCACCCCTTTACTTCTTATATTAGTCTCTTGGAAATTGGAATGTTTCCTCCCTCGGGGTTTGTTTTGTTTTCCTTATATTCACATAGGTCTGTTCTACGTCCTGGAGACTTTGCTCACTTGCAGAACAGTTAAGAGTCCTAACTGAAATGTGTCTCATTGTGGCATATACTACATTAAGCCTCAGAATCTGAAGGCTGGACATCAGAATATTGGTCCAACAAACAATGCCAATTTCTCTCCTGTCCTGTTAGTGCAGTGGGGTGTGATGTCATGCATCCGTCTGGAGGTGATGCTGACTTAGCCTGGGCTTCCTGGCACTGTGCCCCTGAAACCCATCGCCTCTCAGGAAGCAACAGCACCACAAAGTGGGGGATGAGCCTCTGCCTGTCTTATTTTCTCTTTCCATGTGCCCTTCCCTTCTGTCAAGGGATTAATTTTAGGTATGAGATACTAAGAAAATCAATCCCTTTTTTATAATAAATACCTGACCCCAGGAGTCCTGTTCAGTCCTGATTGCTGGCTTTGGGGATTTCATAACAAAATTCAAGCAATTTGTGTGTTTTCATTAAAAATCTAGCCCCCTTAAAAAGCAGCTCAGCTTTTAAATTACTTGAAGAGGAAAGGTTTTAATGACTGGGAGCTCTAAGATGCAAGCTCCAAATTTGCTAGTGTAGTGGCAAATTGTTAAAAAGAAAATATGATTTTTTCTTAAAAGAAAAGCATGTTACAATGAAGCAAAGAAAGTTCAATAATTCAGGGTTAGTTGACTTGTAGTTTTTAAAATGCTTGTAATTCATATAACTGTTCCCCCCTACAAAAGCAACCACAGCAGGATTAAATCTCACCAACATCTCCTTCTAATTCCAGCATGATTTATACTTCATCTGGATACTTGGTATTAATTACACTAAAATATAAATCAATGGGGTTTTTTTGGTTGTTATTGTGCAACTTGTAGCTTCATTAAACACTTACCAGAGAAGGACTTCTAGAAATGTTCAAATTAGCAAGTACAGGTGTAAGGACAGGGAGCTCTTTTTCTCTTGGCCCATGTCTAGCATGACTGTGTAACCTCCTCATCTGCATCAGAAATTCCAGCATGAAGTAGCTTCTGCAGCCATTGCTTTCTGTTCAGCCTCATATCTCTGTTCAGGCATTTTTAAGTTCTTACTTCACTGTGGGCCCCTTTTACTCTTCAGCTAAAAGGATGTGAAGTGGGATGAGTGCTTTCCTATTATTGTCGTTCTCTCCTCCTGTTCTGAATATGCTCTTTGCAGGGATAAACTGAACATTCTCACAGCCAAATACCTCCAGCTTCTCTCCTCTGTCTGATTCCTAGACCTTTTAAATAGTTCTTTCTGTCCAATGTGCCCCAAATCTCATGATCACACAGCAGCTTCCTTCCTGCTTCCTGATGTTTTTAGACCTGCCACATTCCCCATTCCTGAGATGCTGTATCCTCCCTTTTCATCTGAGTTGTGCTGCCCCTGAATACGAGTCCACTTGCACATCTCAGTTGTGAGCTCTTGTGCCTTGGCTGACCCATTGTGTGAGTCTCACAGGTCTGCATGAAGCAACAGAGAGTGGTAAGTTGCACCCAATGACAGTTTGAGATACGTGCATCCTCCATGTAGGTCTCGGTTCATGATCAGATGCATTTTGACCCTCTCTCATGTTGATGTGTCTGGATGAAGCCCACCCACTCCAGCACAAGCCTCAGGAATCAATTACCCTTTGCCAGGGCTATCATGAATGTAGTTATTATTCACTGTGAACTCTGTCTTGCCCATTCCCTACACAACATGACCCCCCTTATCAACCATGCTCGAAGTAGGTCAGAGCTGAGGGAAATCAGAGCACAGTTAAAACAAATAAATGAGCCCTGAAGACAGGAGCTTCCAGCCAGGAAAGAAACAGCTTGTTCATACACCTTAAAAACATCACCAGGCTCCATAAACACTGCTGCAGTGTGTCAACCCCAATTGCTTGTTGAAGGGAAAGCAAAGATTTTCCTGTTTTTAGAGTGATGCCACTGGAGCTGTTGCAGGGATGGAATGGACTTCATTAGCTACATGGAATGCTGGGGAAGTTTCAGAAAGGATGAGGGGAGGCAGGAGGCCAGCATATGCAATGGTGCACGTTGCCACACAAGTTACAGCATTAGAGCCTGACCATACTTCAGATTCTGATCCCTTGCCTCAGTTTCAGCAAAGGGAGATGCTCCAGCTTTCATAATGTATTGATTAGCAGGGAAAATAATGTGTGTGGTGATGCCATCTGTAGGCTCTCTGAGAAGCTTTCCAGGCAAAACTAGGTCAGATTTAAAAGCCTAATGTGTGCACTGAAGCACAAAGGCTTCAGAGAGAAAGATTACTTGTTCCCAGTAATGATATTTTAAACAAAAGGGAAGAGCTGGCATTCTGTTTGTTTAATGGCTGCAAGCTGATGAGATATTTCACTACAGCTGTGTTTTGCTTTTAGACGCTATCACAGTATTTACTTGCAGAGACCGGACAATGTGCTGCACAGAGGCCGGCAGGAAGGATGCTCCAGCAAAAGTAGCTAAGTAGCGTCATTTTTCTTGTTATAATTCTGACACATTGCAATAGCCATTATCCACACACAAAATGAGAGATGCTCCCCTGGCCTTACAGGCAGAGTAGCTAAGGTGGAGGAGACCATTATCTCTGTTTTGTCGACGGGGTTCTGAGACTAATAGTATAAATTACACGCTACAGGATTGAAGAAACACACAACTTTTTATCAAAACTGTGTACAAAAGCAGTGTCACGTTCTTGCATCTTGTCTTCGGTACAAATGTCTTTTGTTTAAAAAAGAGGTTGGCCATCTTGTTTTTGCCACATGTCAGATTGAGCAGCAGAGGTGGTGGTAACTGCTGACAGCAGTTATATCCCCTGGCAGTGGCAGGTCTTGCTCATCTCCCTTCCAGGCTGTACACCCTTGTGATGCAGCACGTGCAGCATGACAGGTATCTAACACGGTAATTTGGGTTCCTCTGGGATTTTACTCCTCACTAGTGTCTCTTGCACTTGTCCCTCAGTGAATCCTCTCTTCATCCCTGCTGGAGATGTGCAGTCAAAAGTCAGGGTTCCCTCAGCTGTCCCCTGGGCACCTCTGGCCCATGTGGACACCTCCTGTATGGCCAGCAGCCAATGGCCTGGAGAGAGGGAAACACTCCTTGGGGGGATGACTCTTCCTCTCCTGAGAAGGGTGTCTAAGGCAATACAGTTTTCTTGCTGAGGAATCCTTCTCTCTCTTTCTCTCACCTATAGAAAGAGTTCAGACATTGGAATTTTAGCTCTGTTCCACATTTTTCTGGATATACCGTATCTTCTGTATTATTGGTCTCAAATCCTGCTGGGCTGCACCAAGACACTCGGCTGATTTTCTTTAGCAATAGTATTAACATGTAATACTTGCTGATAACAGTAACCATACACATAATGGATGCTGTGCTGCTTAATTAATTAATATTTACTCCGTGCTTTGATGTTTTTGGAGACAAGGTCTGACAAAGAAGCAAAATATTGTGACTACAGATGATAAAGTAAGACAAAGGGAACGGATTACAATCTGGCTTGCCACAGTGTTTTGCTCAAGGAAGGCTTTAAGGGAGCCTGCATCACAACAACTTCTGAGGGCTTTCCAGTAGTGCATTAAGAGATGCTACCAACATCTGCTACATCCTTCTTTTCCTTTTTTCGCAGAGCTAGAAGCATATGTGTTTTTTGAAAATAAATGTGTGGCTTTATAGCCTATCCAGCATGTGCCTGGGGCTGTAAAATGCTTATCAGTTTGCTTAAAGAAATACTAAAACTCTTCACATGGTTATGCTACTTCAGAGTGGGTAATAAAGATGGTTATCCCTGTGGTATGTCGGGTGGAAAGCTACAGCACAGAAACATCATGAAAATTCATTGTAATTGTATGGTAGCTTGAACATCAGAGTCAAAACCAGATCCCAAGACTCATAGTGCCTTGATTTTCCTTGCTAGTGATGAGCTTGGAAAGTACATTTGGCAATATGTGGCTTAAACAAAGTTATAGCTAGTCACCAACCTGTTGGTGGGAGATGCCTTGCTTTCTGTGAGCCCAGATGTAAAAATATGATACTAGGAGCACTGGCAAAGTTTTTCAGCCTTCCCCTTTCCTTCACCTGATATGTTAACAGGGTGGCTGCTGCAGTGGTTTATACAGTCTAACTCTACCTGTTGGATAGAGCCATTTTACATACTGACATTAGTTTTTCTTGCACCAACCTGAAAATAAAGTCAGGCCTGGAAAGGCACTGAGCCTAGTCCCCACCAGAAAATGCTGACAGAAAATCCTTGTTTTATTTGGTCTTTTTCTAAGCAAAGCCAACAGTCTACTACGTCTTTGAATGTGTTGCTCATTTATCAAGCAGATCCATGAGATGGCTGAAATTTTTCAGGAAACATGAGGGAGGCTCAGTACCTTATAAATTGGGCAGCTCAGAGCTCTCACTGTGAGTGATGTTTCTAAAATGCTAGCATAATCTCTAATTTATCAAAATTACACAAATTATTTTGTGGTTGTTCACTAACAGTTTAGGAAAACACTTTACAATTAACTCTGAATGATAAGATTTAAATAAGAGCTTTCACACATTTTTATCGTATTTGCCTGTTTTGAGTTGTAAATGTAACATGGACTTCTGATTTCTTTAGTGGTTGGACAGATGGCTGAATAATAATTGAGATTTTGAAATATACAGGAATTATAATATGGTTTCCTTGGATTAGTAGCAGAGATTATTTTCTGTTGTGGGACAGCATTTCCCATTTAACTCATAGACAAGTTTGTATTATCAGTAAAGAATAACTTTGCACCTGAGCTATAGTTTAAAATTCTATTTCCTACCTGCCACCATTGCCATAGGCATAATATATGAAGTAATAAGAGGAGGTCTGCTTAGATCAACAGACCGTTGGGGCAGGTTACCGTTTCTATAATGATTTCCTCTGAAATCTTCATAATTTTTTGCCTACTTTGTACTTCCATTTATTTGTCTGTAAAAACCACTATGACTATTCTGTACCAGATACGAGGGCCTTGCTTAACCGATGTTTGCAAAACACTTTGCAATCTCAGGACAAAAGCATATGGTCTGTAGGCAGAATATGCATGTTTTTCCTTACTTCTGGTGGACATTTTAAATGCAAGACCATAGCCAGTAGCACAGTATTGAGGCTGTTGAAATATGTACCTCAACTCATTAGATTTCTTTTGGGGAACGTGGTTACAAGCTGAAAATAAATAAGAGTTTTCTAAACCAAAAGGATATCAAAGGTTAGAAGAGGTCATGGCTGGGACTCTGTTTCTGTTACCATTAAAAAGACACTTGATTGCTTTGTACCTCCTTTTTTTTTCTACCTTTTCTATCTGTGATACTTATAACCTTATAGAATATTTAGTTGAGGTCCTTCAAAAAGAAATGCCCTTTCTGGACAGGTTGTGTCCCTTTGACTGCTCCAAGAAAAATAAAAACATGCAAAAAAACTCCAATACACCCAAACAACCCATCCTGTGTTGGCACTATTGCTTGGGAGAAGAGCAGCTTTCCTACTCTGAGCTTGGAAAAAAATTTCCTCTATGTTCATGGTGATACATGTTATATCTCAGGAAGGCAACATGAAGGTTATGAGATTGTAAAAATACTCCTGCTCTGAACTACATCCCAGGCTATATAGGATCTAGGGTCAAAATACCTCTACACCTGAAGGAAAAAGGGGATTCTTTTTCCTGATTTCTCCATCATAACTGATTCGAATGATGACCAGGTTAAGGCAATCTGGGTCACTTAGAGACCACTGTGGACCAGCAGTAGCTCTGATTCTGGCATTGAATGTTCTGCCCATTGTTAAAGGGGGAACAAGGGGTGCAGAGAGGCTCTGCTGTACCTGTAAGAGTAGCAGCAAAGAGAGTGGGAGCAAGAGGGAGGACAGGTTCCCTTGGCCATGGACTATCTTCACTATTGGTTTCAAGCGGATCTTTCTTTCCCTTCCTTTGTCCTTCCTTCCTGGGAGAGGTGGCCCTTATGCTGAAGTATTGGTGTCAGTGGAGCCCAAGAGCATTAAGCTGTGCTGGGAGGAACAGGGCACCGCGCACTGCTCCAGGCTCTCGGCATGCTCCAAACAGCATCTAAATAACATTTGCCAGATTTTTATTTTTCAGGACATGGTGGAAAAGGCAAAATCTCCTATTCAGCACTCATCATGGTACTCTGGTGCTGAGTAGGATCATATTGTACTCTGACTTATGCACATTTTCATGGCAGGACGAACTCCTGGAAAGAATGTCTTTAGCTAGGGGTTCAGCTTCCCAAGTACCATGATAAGTCTGGGAACCTTCACCCTTCCCAGAAAACAGGAAAAAAATCTCATTTCCTATTATGATAGATGTTGTCACTATTATTATTTTTTTTGTTAGATGGTATGGCAAGCATTTCTGCCCTAGTATTAAACGTTGTAGTTCATGTACCTTTGAGAAAAAATTGTAGAATCAGTCATTATGGGACTGGTCTATAGATAGTAAGATGCTAGTTTGAAAATTCATATTCCCCAAGAGGCCAGTTCTTTAATGGTGGGCTTAATAACAAATGAGGTCTGAAAATGGTATTCAGACAGTGTACTGTCTTCTACATCAGCTCTTAAAAAAAAATTTGTCATTGTAAAGGGTCTTCCATTTCCTCCACCATATTACTCGAAAGCCTCTTGGGAAATACAGTATCAGCATTGGACTGCTGCTTCTGCTCAGAGGTGGCCAGTGACGCAGGTGGCCTGACTGGCCACCTCTGAGGCCAACAGTAAAGTATCTTGCATGTCAGTGGGGACAGGAACTTTAGAAGGTTGAGATAGGAAAGCAAAACCGAAAATCTGTCCCTAAAGCCTTGGTTTGGCAGTGAGACTCCCTAGCGCCTATTGCTTTCCTGCGATCATAGCTCTGACTCTGTCTCAGGTTCACTGCTGTCCCTGCTGATTTTCCTCTGTCTAAAGAGAACGCACTGATACAGACTTTTGCTGCATTATAGTCCAAATGAGAGGCAAATCACTGACTCTATGCATGAGAATGAATCCCTTAGGTGATAACATCTGTTTTGTAGCAGTGGCTATCTTGGAGCACTTTGATGGCTTATGCTTTGCCTTAAGAGAGACTAGGCAGCTCCTCATCTTCTGAGCACTGCAGGATCCCAGCAGGCACAAATTAGGATGTCTTGGGCAGGCTCTCACCCTGTTTACACCAGCTGCATATGAGGAGACTACATTAAGGGCCATTTCTTGAACAGGATGCAATGGGCTGCCTTACAATCTGACAGACAGGAGGACGGACAGCAGCAACATGTTTAGCTTAAAACACTATGAATCTCCTAAGACGTTGTCCTCACTTGTTATTGAACCCACCTTCTCTCCTGGGGAGCTGCAGCCTCTCCTGCATTTGGTCTACCTGACAGCTAAGCTAGGATAAACCATCTGACAGCACCTTAGTAATAAGACCCTAGCAGCTCAAAGGCAAAACCAACTGAATCTCTTCAACCTTGAATTTGCCCAGGTCAGAACTTTTCTGGAGTCTGTCAGGCACTCTTTATGCCTCTTTTATGTGCCTCCTTTTTCTTACTCATGGCCATGACAGGTAAGACATAATGCATATGCAGGGCAGACCTCTATGACCCATTTGTCCCTCTGGTTTGAGGGTTCCTCAGAGTGGTGGTCAGGCAGTAGGCAATGAAGCAGGTTCCAGTTTGTGCTATATGACAATTGCACCAAGAAAAACCCAGGCATAGACTAGTAAATCATATTTCAAGGTGACCAAAATACAACTTTTGGGCTCCTCGAGGATCTGTGTCACTATAGGCTTTAATGAATGGTCTGAAAGGGAATTGTAGGCAGCAAATGTCATGGTAGCATAAAATTATTAAGAGCAATAAAAACTGGAGGAGGATCAATGATATCAATAGGGACCTAATAAAGCTGGATAAACGAGCAATGCAGCACCAAATGAAATGCAGCACTGCAAGAAAATTTACACCAGAAATGATGATGTTAACTCTTTTTATGCATTCTTCAGTTCTGCATTTTGCTCTGAAGAGATCTGGGCTCTTTACAGCTTGAAGAATGCTGCTACTCAGAGCCTAGAGTTGCTGACAAAAGCAGTGAAAAGGATGGTAGGTCATGCAATCTACGTAGACAAGACAGAGATGGGTGGTAGGAAGGGAAAAGGAAAACATCAGAGACTCTAGTGTTTGGCTATTGTCACTCATAAAAACAAATGCAGAGCAGAGGGGTTGAGATGTCATGCCTATGGCCAGACTCTGAACCATATGGATAAATCTCCAGAGGTCAAGCCATTAACTGAGAGAATCACCTCCAGAGGGCCATAGCATCATACAGACGGCCAAGACAGGGGGAATAAATCACTCTTTGTATAGCTCTGTTAGAGTGTGATCTTAGGCCACATGCTCAATTTTTAAGTGGCTGGAATTAGTAAAATGATTTACTCACTCTGTTATTTTTTCCTCTGAACAATTTATTTTCAGCCACTGCTAAGACTAGAAGATTGTTCCTGGATGATAAGTCCTTTTGTTTTTTTTTGTCCTGAGAACTGGGAGCTGTGGAATAAAGAAGTCATCTGAGGAACAAAATGAAATGAATGCCTTGGAGCACAAGGGGACTGGTGACCCTGGTGAGGTCACATGGGATCTTGTCCTGGCTCTCTGACATTTTTGCCTTTACATTAGGGCAGTAGGTAGTGTGGGTCCCACACAGGACTGGGGCTGGCACTTCAAGGTGCCTGCTGGTTTGACAAAGTGCAGTCCCTTTATCGTAGCAGGCTGAGCTCCCTGGCTGTAAACCACTAGCGGGTTTTTACATAGTACTGCAAATGCTCATGCACACTGCCAGGCCTGGCCTTGAGAAGCCCCAGGGCAGAAGACCGAGAACCTGTGTGATCAGCATGTTTGTTTCACTGCCAGCCTGTGACACCATGCATTTCCTTTTGGCTTAGAGTCTTCTCCCCTCTTTAGACCAGGCCTGCTGAGCCTTCATGTGTCCATAAAAGGGTTCTTTTTATATCTCATTAGTAAAAACAGAGCATTCTTCAGTTTTGTTTGTGGGAGAGTGAGAGGTACAAGTGTTGGTTGTTGGCATAGGGATTTCACAGACTGCAAAAATACTGTCACCTGTTCCATAAAATGAAAAAAAAAAAAAGCCAGGCTGCCAAATGCCTACTGAACACCAGCTGGTAAGTATCACAGCATCAAGCTGTCCAGCTATTGACTGTGCTCACAAGCTGAGGCAAACCTGAGGATAATCAGATAGCCTAATGGTGACATGTAGTTTAGGAAGGTGGGTTCAGAGCCTGCTCTCCCTGCAGGCTCCCCTGTGGTGTGAGTGCAAACACTAACAAAAGTGCTGTTGGTCCCTCCTCACCAGGTGATACACAGCCCAAGAAGGTGGTCTCCGCTGCTGCATAGCTTGTCTTGCAGAGACTACTGCTGTGGAGTAAAATCAGACCTTGGAGCAACTTGTCCTGGGAAAAACCTTTGGTAAATGCAGTAGATAGGCTGCAGGCCTAAGTTGAAGGCACTATGATGCTGGAATGCTACCTGCCATTCTTCTCAGTCTGCCTACAACTGGTAAAGCAAACCATTGCTGTATCAGGACATGAAAAACTGTCCAGAAGTTTTCTGTTACTGGTAGACTATGACTAAAGGGAGAGACAGTAATGATCTGAAAGTACCAAACCACAGCTCTACAGAGGAAGTGTTGTGCTGGTTCAGCCATCATCATTTTATGCTGCCATCAGTTGCCTGATCACACAGGCCAACACTGAACTCA
>JAVSBS010024483.1:86352-105352 GCA_033124195.1 Coracias cyanogaster | reverse complement strand
TACTTGTCATTACTTACACAGGTTTTCTTTTTAAAAGGGGGAATCTTTTATATTTGTGTGGTTAACCAGAGAAAAAAAATCAAGCCAGTTAATTTAGGAAAGATTCAGCTGTGTGTAATTTGTACGAGACCAATGACAGAAAGAAATGTTATGCCCTTTTATCTGTCTTATTCTAAACAATGACTCAGTAAATCAGATATTCTTACGAAAAGGAAAAATGTTTCTACAAGAAATGTAGAAACCAGTCATTTACACATTAAACATACTGGGTTTGGAAAACTTTTATCTGTGTGTGGATCATTTTGAAAACTAGATAGTTTCACATTGTAGTTTAGTACTTTCAGTACTGTAGTTGTGTCAATATCAATTGTTTATCTTTGAATTCATGTGTTTAAATACATTTAAATTGCACTGATTAAGAGAGAGCATTTCATGTACCTATGTCAAAAATACGAGCTAGGTTTGTCATTAGTGATAGGCTAGTCTAATGCTCATTGAAATATTGTTTATCTATATAATCACATATGCTACTGGTCCTTAAACCATTAAAAATAAATGCTATTGTTTCTCTGGGATGATGGTCTCATACCTTACACCATCAATGTATTGTCATACTGTTTATTTGCTACATCCACCTTGGTGAAATCTGTCACATAGATGTGACTCTTGCTTTGACAATGCAAAGCCAAGTGATATGAATTAGTTTCTGCATCTTTCCATGATGTGATGCTGCAGATCCTTCAGCTTGAATTAAATAATTCTCCCATCCACAAATACAGCTGAAAGTTGGACTTGACATGGATCAATATGATCTGGGGCTAAATTTCTAAATGTGACTGATTATGTTAGCATCATGCCCACAGATCAATATTGAGTTTTATTATGAACCTGACTCTATAATTGGGTTTAATCAATAAACTTTTGTCTCCTTTTCTTTAGAAATTTTAGGTTTGTACTATGCAGGTTTTCGAAACTGCATTTAGGATACACTTAGATCTATACTTTTCTAGTAACGAATATAAAAAGACCTAGGTTTGGATTTAAAGGAACAAAGAGCTAAGACCCTATTGAAAGGGGAAGTCAATTTTTAAGTTGATAGGACTGTTCACCCCAGTACAGTCTATAGAATCCAAGACAGCTAATGTGCTAATACATAACTAGTCCTTTTGGGCACTGTAAGGCTTTTTCTGTCCATACTTGATAGATAATTCACATTGAGGACTTTGACAAAACATAGCATTAATGAAAGCAATCACTAGAGCTTCTCTTTTGATAAACCCGCGGGGTTTAAAGGCGTTGAAAGATGCAATCTGTGAAGAACAATAAATTTGGGCCTTTGAATGAAGTGCCATTTAGGATGGTATGTTTTCTCGATGTATTTACACAAAAATGCTGCTCCCTTTTTCACTACTCTTTGCTGGAAGGTTGAAGGAGCTCTTTGCCATTACTACATTAAGGTTTGTCTCATTAAAAGCCGAGTACAAAAAGGAGGCTGGAAATGACCTAGCTCAAGCCAGTGTGTTCATTTCTGCTCCAGTTTGCCATTTGAGAAGTGGGCTTCAAGACATGATGAATATTTCTATGAGTGGTACTTTGATCTGCAGTAAGATGCTCTTTCTTATCTGAAGAAATAAATGCATAAACCTTTTATTTTCATTCGAGTGGAGGGAAGGATATTTATTTGGTTATTTTACTAAAATTAGAGAGAGTGCCACAGAAAACCAGGAAATTACAGAACATATTTTTTTCATACTTTTTACATTCTTTTATAAATTGTAGCGTTTGAAGGGCTCCTCTAGAAACCCATACTTTAAGAATTATCGTAATATATTATGTTGTATTTCCTGGTAGCCTTTCCAAATTTTGCTTAATCTCTCAGTGAATGGCAACTTTTTTTTTTTTTCACTGTTATGCTCCATAGGTTGGTATGATAGAAAAATAATTCAGTAATACTATTTTCAGATTAAAAAACAAGATTCTGCAATAAGTCACCTGCAATGTACTACTTGCATGACTTGTTTTCTTTGAGGTATTTTCAAGACCATATATTGAGACTTACATGCCATGTGTAAACTTGTGTTTGTAAATCTGCACACAGACTCATATGTATTGTTCTGCACATTTTTCCTTTGTATGAACAGATACAGATCGTGGTCAGAAACATGGCATGGATGAGTTTATTTCTGCTAATCCCTGCAAATTTGACCATGCTTCCCTCTTTAGACTGCTTCAGAGGCAGACCTTGGATCACAGATTGAATGACTCCTATTCTTGTTTGGTGAGTACTATCTGGGAGTCGGATATCAAGAAGAAATTGTTGTTACAAAGTAGTTCTTTCTTCCTAGTTCATTCAATAGCTGTGGTCGTAGTCGGAATAAAGGGTCCAATCGATTCATTTCAAATTTGAAAATTATACACCTGCAAGCTGCTGCTGTGCCACTCAGTAGAAAGCAGAGATACCCAAACTGTCTCAGATTTTATCAGCTGAAAGTTACCATGTCCTGTATGGAGGTATGAATAAAAACATAAGGTTTTGATAATGGTAAGGGGTCCTGCAGTAGGATTTACTGACGCATGTACAGACATTTTAAGGTACAAATGCAGTCCCTTCATGTCAGGTATTTTCACCTATCTTGTAATTCTTGATTCCACTGTGGTGTGAAGAAGGAAAAATGCCAAAAGGGAAGCAGAACCACAGGCAATATAGATTTATGTTGGATGGGGCTTTGAGTAACCTGGTCTAGTGGGAGGTGTTCCTGCCCATGGCAGGGGGGTTGGAACCAGATGATCTCTGTGGTCCCTTCCAACCCAAACTATTCTAGGATTCTATTATATGTATTACCTGAATTGCCAATAGCAAATGGGAGTGTAATTATTAAACAGAAGCAAGTAGAGCATGACCTCTGTATCAAAATGAATGTTTTTCACATTCAAAGACAGCTATAAAAGAGAAGATATTGGCATAACATCATTTCATATTTGTAGCTGCAGTTTCCCTTTCCTACATAACATTTTCTGTTCTAGGCTTTATGGACTTGAGGAATTGAGGATGAGGCTGCTTCAGGTTTTGTTTTCAGTAGGGAAAACCAGCAACAATCTTGTGGAAATCCATCAGATTACACACACTTGTCAAACAGGTTTGTGTGGGTCAGACCTCATAACTTCCTGAGGGTTTATTTTTCACCTGATATTGTGTCTGAAATAGTGACCTCTCACTAAGGGCCTAAAATGCCTCATAGCACATAATTTTTTCACTGTGCTATCCCAACAGCAACAAAAAAAAAGGGGTAACTTTTTTTTCCTTTTTCTATTGATCTGGTTAGTCATGTAATAAAAAAGATAATGATGGGGGGTTTTAGGTTTGTTTGAAAGTGTAAAAAAGGGAAACATTGATTATTTGATGACAGTTGCTTCCTTTTAAAAATACTACCAGATAAGTATGTATAGAAAAAGTTAAAGGACTCATTTTCTGTCTGTGGGTTGCATGCTGACTCAAAGAAGAGGCCTGAAGGTACATCTGTACAAAGTAATTGGCACTCAAAGAGAAAATGGTTGGCTTTCTAACAGTGCATTGGGGTCAAAATCTTTTTTTATCATAATAATATAGTAAGACACTTAATATAACCTTGAAATCAGGAACTTTTAGAAGAGGTTAGGTGAAATACACAGTGCTATAGCAACCATAAACCAGATGCATTTCTTATTGTTCTTTTTAAAATTCAGCTTTTAATAAGTAGAATGGATGAACATTTTTTGTTACATTGCATATTTAACTATTTTTTAATTAAAAAAATAAGGAATGTCAAGGTAGCAATATAATACATGAACATAAGTGGTTTTTTTCCTGAACAGCTCATTTCCCATTATTTTTAGAAACAATGTATCACTTTATTTCAAAAAATATAGATTAACCACACATAAAACTTGTAAAAATAAAACAAAAAACCCCCAAGAATTAATATTAAGTACAGTTCTGTATGAAATTACTATATGACATAAACTTCTTTAATTTTACATTCTTCTTAGTATTGAGGAGCTTCTTTTGTGGTTTGGGGGTTTTTTCCAATTATACAGTAAGAAATACGCATTTATCTAATACTCTGTAGCAAGAAAGGCATGTATTTATATGAAAATGCACTGAAACTGTTATCTTACAGAGACTGAAGTTAAAGTAATGAGTTCTTCAAAAATTTGTGTTCTTTTCACAATTTTCTTCTATGAGAATGTAGAGAAATTTTAGTAATTATTTCCTTCCGTACTGCTAGGCATTGACATGCAGCATTTTGTCATGTTTTCCATAAAAATGTGGAGAGAAATCAGTGATAATGACGATGTAGCAGCAGAATATCAATCACAATAACCTCTGTTTATTATATCTAGGGCTAGGTTACATATTGTTGAAGAAATCCCTTTTCTTCTTTCTACAGAATACAATATTTTCTAAGAAACACTGTGTGAAATACATAAGCCATTACAACATGACTGCATGTTAGTTTAAAACACTGAGTAATGTTCTGGGTGCTGTAATAAAGCTAAGTGTTCGCTAGAAACAGCTGAAGCTGTTTAAAGGCAGTCGGAAAATTGACTTCAAATAAACTAATCAGGAGAAAACAAATTTGTGAAATACCTTTGAGGTGTTCTTGTTTGCAATTAATATGTTAAATTCAAGAGCTGGAGGAGAGTGTAAAATTTAAATTCCTGTCTCATGCAAGTCTTTTAGTAAAGTTAAACACGGATTATTTAAATTTGTGTGAATATATTTTTAAGTATTGTTTAATACTATTTTTGCTGATATTTTGTATAAATATTATGCATCTGAGCTTGCAGAAGTAGTCACAAGCAATAGGAAAATACTGGTCTGCTGCTGCTAAACTGATGTTATAAATTCATGACTTGCAAAATCATTTTACTTATCCAAGTTATTTGTATATTTGAGTTCAGATGTTCCTCAGTCTCTCTAAACCATTTGGCAGGGATAATGGCAGGGAAATATCACCACAATTAAGTAAATAACAAATAAAAATGCTTATTTAGAACAGCTATGCTGTAGCTGTCATTTTCCAAGGGTTATGTTTTTCTCCCTGCTGCTTTTTGGAAGCTCACTGTGCTATTTTTTTTTCATATTGTGAGGCAAGACAGTCAAGACCCTTCTGTTTTACATTTCTACATCAAGCATCAATTATATTTTTTGCACTCTGGATTCACTTGAGAAGTGTTTTTGTGGTGGGAAAGAGTCTGTACTTTGTTCGTGTCTGTGTCAGGGCTACACTGTTCTGGTCTCACCAAGACTCTGCCCAAGTAAGCCCTCAATATGCCACAGAATATCACATAATTATTTAAGGTCAAATCATACACATCTTACTCAGATGGCTTTTAACAAACTACCTAGATTTGTATCTCTTTGCCAATGTAAGTTGTTAAAAAGTTGTTAAAAGTGCATGCCTGTTACCTAAGAAACAGGGTAACTTATCAAATTGTGGTTCTCTCACGTTGAAGTTGCATCCAGAAATTGTGTTTTAATGTCTGTATTAATGTCCCTCAGCATTACCCAAATGTTCTCTCATAGCTTACAATTAATTACTTTGAGAAAATTAATTATTTTAACATGTTAGTTTATTTTCTATTAGATTTTCATATAATTCAATCTGTACCAGACTTTGGATGTATTAGCATGTTTTCAAAAACCATATATTTATTTTGTAGTAGTGGTAACTCAGAACTGCAAATAGTTTCCTGACGTTTGCTCCTTTCAGCAAGATGGCTATTGTTGAATCTAGCTTCCAGTGCCATCAGCATTAGCCAGATATAAGTCATTCTAGTATGAAAAGTTTATGTAATGCACATAAAAATATATGCTTCTCTTCTTTGTTTGATTTAAGAGCTGTGAGTGGGAAAAGAAATCTCAAAACATTGTGGGGGTTTTTGCCTTTCTCTTTCTCTTTCAGGGTTGGTTTAGCCCAGGTCAAGTCTTTGTATTAGATGAATACTGTGCTCGCTATGGAGTGAGAGGCTGTCACCGCCATCTTTGCTATCTCAATGAATTGATTGAACATTCAGAAAATGGTTCTGTCATTGATCCAACCCTGCTCCACTACAGCTTTGCATTTTGTGCTTCTCATGTTCATGGCAACAGGTAATTTAATGATATATTTTTAAATTCATGGCCTTAGGAGGAAACAAAAGTATTTATAAGGTTCTTGCATTACCAGGTAGGGAAGTTGTGCACAGCAGAAATCAGTTCATGAAAGTTTCTTCAGGGGTGTTGGAGGTTCTATACAGATTACTATTATTAATTTAAAAAAAAAAATCTTCTTTCAGTTTGTACTGTCGTAATGCCATGTGTTTTCTTGAGCATTATACAGACAGGCTGATGCAAGGCTAAAGGATATCATCCTGTGAAAAAGGTGATCTTCTGCATTCTGTGTTTATGCTGTGTTACTGAATGGTGTTTCCAGTGAATATTTTGAACAACTTTGGAGTTTGAGGGAAGTTTTGAGTCTTTTTCTACAGTCTGTAGTTTGACAACTAAGCATACTATTCTGAGTTCTTCTGGGTGTGCTACCACAGGGAGAAATAACATATATTGGGAATGTGGTATGACCTCCAGCCAGAAAGAGCTAGGACACTTCTGGAATTCTTTCCACTAAAGAGATAGGCTGTTTCAGGAGCTGTTAGTCACACTGATGCTCTTAAGATGATATCTTCCTTCCATGTGCAAGTGAAAGACCTGGAAAAAAATAAGTTACTGCTTTGCTGCACTAAGCACACTCTTTAAAAGAATCTTTTGCATTGTCTATGTCTTATAACAAATTGTGAGGGGACTAACTGCTATTGAGTAGCAGGAATTGGAAATAGGATCATTGAATAACTCAGGTTGGAAGGGACTTCTGGAGGTCTGTAGACCAACCTCCTGCTTGAGGCAGGATTAGTTGTGAGGTTGCTCAGGGCTTTATCCAGTCAATTCTTTACCCAGTTTGAACCTGTCTTATTTCAGTGTAGTTATATCCATTGTCTGTTGTCAACTTCCCAATAGCAACTAGGAGGCTGTCATTCAGATGCCTTAACACCACATTTTCTCCAGGCTGAACAAGCCCAGCTCCCTCAGCCTTTTCTCAGAGCAAGTGCTCTGGCCTCTTACTGTCATGGTGGCCATCCACTGAACTTGCTCCAGTTTATCCATGCCTTCCCTGTACTAGAGTGGGGAGTGGGGCTGGCAATCTATCAAATTATAGGACAACATCTGTTTATACACTACTGTGCACACTTAGATTTGTAGACGGCTGTGGGAAATATGTTTTAAAAGTTCAAAAGTAACAAGGGAAAACCCCATAGATTCCCCCCTCTCAACTGCTCCAACCCTGTCACGAGGGAGAAACCTACTCAGAGTCCCAAAAAGCAATTACTGTGATGCTGTCAGTAAATCCCCAAAACTGAATCCTGGCAGGGATCAGGAAAGAGAGGGGTTTTCTTCCCAGTATGTATGCTTATGTTACCTTGCAAACAGTCAGTCAGAGAGGCCGTTTCACTTGTCCTCGAGCCAGTGAAGAAGGGACAGTCCTTAAAAGGGAACCTTCCTTGGCTCAGACAAAGCCTCATCTGTGAAAACAGGAGACAGGCATTTGTGACCAGTGTGGTTTTATAGCAGAAAATCAACATTATGTAATCCTTGAGAATAATATTCAAAATTAAAATGTTTTTGAATGTGCATGAAATACTCTTAAGAATCTTAATGTTCCTACTGGTAAGTTAGGAGATTTTCTGGCTTTTACTTGGTAACATATTATCTGCAAAAGCCTGCTTCTTTTGTCAGTTCATGAAGAACCTGACACGTTCATATTTCCTATTGAGTATAAGTCTTTGTCATTTCTAGCCTTTTTATTTCTGGTTTCAACCTAACAAGACAAATATTCAGTGATAATTGCTCAAACTTATTTCAAGAATTGAAAAGAAAGGTAGATACATTTCTTTTTATTTCATAATTTAAGTGAAGGACAACAGTGCGTGCAATGCATGAAAATATCTCAGGGAGCACATCATTTACACAGTGGTAAGCACTCTGTTTGTATTCTGTCTATTCCCTCTGTACAGATATTCTCTGAATAGCATTATGAGTGTTTTAGGAATAAAAGAAGTGTTGAACAGAGAGGGTCTGACTAGAACTGAGATATTGTAAAAGGAAGAAAAAAAGAAACATGAAGAAAGAAGAAAAGTAAGTCAAGGACAGAAGCAGACACACTCACTAAGGATGACAAACACACATATACGCACATAATACATCCACTCATTCATCTGTCACAGCACGAAGGAATAGTAGAAGGGAAAAAAGAATTTCACAGACAATGCATGACAGGCCAAAGTTCTAGGCTGATCTCTGGCGTTATATATCTTGGTTTTATAAGTCAGGCTGAGAATTAGAAAGACCACAGTACAAAGACAAAGAGCTTTAGACTCTGGGCATGTTGTATTCAATTTATTTTTCACCTTTGCTTCACAGAGGGATCTTAGACATTCCACTAGCCTGAGAAAGATCATCAAAAATTATCTTGAAGTCAGGTGATGGAGGAGCATGTAGAAATGCAGCCATATCTGTAGTTCAAATTATAATTTTTTGTTCAGGCATGAATTTTAGAGTAGCAGGCAATCTAGTGACATCATTGAAATGATTTGGTGAAGGTGTCACTTACCTTCATTTCTGGTAGTCTAGTGAGGAGAAACTCAAGCACAAATAAGAGCAAATGTACAAATTATACCCAGGCCGTACCAGGACATATATTGAGCACACCAATGACTACACCTGATTTACTAAATAAAACTGGTGAGGAAGCAGTCTCACACAATGGATCCCAACTGTGCATTGATCATAGGCACTAAGATTCCAGGCATGGTTGTGGGTTTGCATGTACTGAATACTGCTCCCAGTAAACACTATGAACAAAGCTGAATCAGCTTTGACTCTTTCCACCCTTCATATGTCCCCAGAACTCTTCTATGAGGTTTTCAGCCATTGGGTATCCCCTAAGGTCTTTTGCTGCACCGTAGGTCTTGAAATATGAACTCTCTTTCATGCTGCAGGCTGTAATGCTCTTGCAGGCTGTAACACAATAGCTATGGTTTTATTTCAAAGCACATGGAGTCAACACATAAAAGTAAGTTGTTGTCCTAGTGCTTCAGGGACAGTGTGGAGCACAGAGGAGACCTTAACTGATCTCTGGTGTAGGCTGTATGCAGCAGACCATGCCACCAGGTCTCAAGACCAAAGAACATTCCCCAACTGTTTTCTTTCCCGAGACGAAGATATAGGTAACAAGTTCTGAGAGTTATCTACTAAGCTACTGCTACTTCATGTGTATCTTATGTCAATGTTGTTGGTTTGGGAACAGAAATGTTTATGCAAGGTCAAACACAATGTGCTGAGTCCTAGAATGAGAAATTCAAACCTCATTCATGCATTTCCTGCTGGGAGGAACATTATGAATGGGCTAACAAACTGCTTGTATAGAAAAGGTATTTCTGCTTTTTTGGATGATGTTCATAAGATCTTCACTTTCTAGGTAGCCAAAAAGCAAAATACTTTAGTAAAAGAATAGCTTTGCTGAGTGTTGAAAAAAACCCACATCCTTGTTTCTGAATCATGTGATTGCTTTTCCTCCAGTAAATAAAATCAGCTTTCATTGGCTATCCTTCTCGTGCTTTTGTAACTTTACAATAGCATCTGCTTTGGCTCCTCTTCACAATGTTTTTCTTCTGAAGTGTTCCGCTATGTGGTCCCAGTTCAAGTCATTAGTTCACAAGTGAACTTTTTGCACTGCAGTTACATATACACTTTAGTATCTCTGGTGAAAGTGAAATGGGCAGAACAAGGAACTATAGGGTATTCCTGAATGCTGACATTTCAGTCTAAACAGTCCAGGTAGGAGCTATTGTTTTCTTCCCCATTACATTCACTTTTTTCTACTTTTCATGCTGTGACTTCTATTCAATCCCTCTTGTCTGAAATGGATGCTGGTGGGTATCACATGAAGTGCAAAGTGACTTCTTTCCACCTGCTGAGTTACAGACTGAATTGAAAAATTCAAAATTCAAGCATATTGCCTGGTTATACCTTTTTCTATTCAGAAAGAAAGCTGATTTATTGGAAGCCCATATATGAGAAGTGAAGGTGAAAGTAATGCCACAAAAACCAGTTTATGATGGAAGATAAATAGTTTCTGTCTGCATTTATTTTGAAATGTTCAGCACATGTGTGTTTGCATAGAAGAACAGTCATATTGAGTCAGGGTTCTTCTAAGCCAGTCAGTCATCCGTCTTAACACTAAGCATTGACCTGCTTGGGGTAAGAGAAGGGCAAGCATGTGCAATATTTCCTTGTAGTACTCTTTCAGTCTCCCAAGTCTTTGCAGCTCAGAATAGGCCTATTCAGTAACCTGGAATGAGTTTCTGTTTTAGGTTCTTTCCCATTGCACCCCTAAACCTGTGTAAGCCCTTTGCACCCTCAACACCTTTGGCAACAAGTTCCACAACTCAGGCTTCTCTTGCTTTAATAACTCTTGCTTTGAACTTGACTCCTACATATCTCATTTCATTCTCTGTTGCTACTGGAAGAGATGGATGAGAGACATGCTGTCTCTTTCCTATTGAAGATTCAAGTATGAGTGAACCATGCATTGATTGCACTGGATGGATGTTTCTGCTAATTCCTTATCTTTTCTGGTAATTCCCAATACTGATTTGCTTCTTTGACTGCTACTGAACAGGAACAGTTTCGCAGAATTACCCTCATAACACCAAGATACCTGTCCCGAACAGAAACTGATTTTTCCTTACATTTGTCTACCTTGATCGTTTTTTGCTGTTTTATTGCTACTTGATTTCCTAAGATCCTCTTGGAATTCCACACTAATGCCATGTAACTATCATTATGATTACGTTTACTATCACCTCAGTTCTTAGCTGTTTGCCAGGTCATGTATGACTACTGTAAAATAACACAGGCCTCAGCACAGATCCCTTGCAAAACGCTACTGATAACTTCACTGCAGGCATTCACCATTTATTCCTACTCTCTTTTTTCTATATGAATGTAAGGACACTCTTTGTGGCTGCTTAATTGCCTTAAAAGCTTTTGGTTCAGGACTCTAACAAAAGATTTTTGGAAACTCAGTTACATCTTATCAGTTAGGTCACACTCATCCACCTGGTTTTGGTCCCTTTAGAGAACTTCAAGAAGATCAGAAGGTAAGAATTTTCTGCCTTATGGCTTCAAAGCCATACAGACTTCTTCACAATAGATAACATTTACCAAATTTTCTTCAATTTTATCCTTAAATATCCTTATATTATAGTTCCTTCCGATTTTTTGGAGTGTGTGTAAAGCTTACTGGCCTGTGTTTCCCCCTGCCTCCTCTGGATACTTCTTCTGATATTTAAATTGATCGCACACTCTTCACCTCCCATTCCTCAGGAGGAAGTAAGTTATCAGTAAGAGTTTTTACACAGCTATAGGTGATTCAGTTCTGGCCCTGGCAACTTACTGCTATTTATCTAATCTGTTCCATAAGCTTTTTTGGAGTTGCTTTAATTTTGGACAGATTCTACACTTAAAATGAAGATTTTTTTTTTTACCCTGAACTGTCTTGCTAGTTTCTGCTTCAATTTGTGTATTTCATAATCAATATCTAATAAGATTCGATCTACAATTCAGGAACTTAAGTCAGTAGTTTCATCATTTATCTGCATGTGGTCATTGACTGACATGGAAGGTTTTACAACTTGATCTCTTCCCAGAAGATACTATTTTGGTATATAAAAATAATTGAATAGCATGTAGACTTCATCTTAGATGGTTTTCCCAAGAAACCATTGCTAGCAAGATTTTGTGGAACTTTTCAGATTTAAGCAGTTGAAAGTGCTTCCTCTTTCTGCTGTGCTTCTTTTTTATTCTGAACCCCACGTGTTCTGTCTGTGTTGTAATGATAGCAAGTGCAAGGTCTTCTTTCACTGTTTTTTACTGGCCATTGGGCCTTCTGCTTTAATCTTAGATCTTTTCCAAGGCTTTCCAACAGCTGGAGGATCCCTCACAGTGTGCATCATTAGGGAAGTTTGTATTATCAGAAGTTATGTTCCATCAGTCTGTATCTTACATAAATTCTCTCTCATGTTTGGTACAGCATGGAGAGACTTAACAAGAGCCTTTTGTTTTTGTAGTTTGTCTCATTTTTCTATCAGTCCTCAGTGGATTTCTGATACTCAAAAGTATTCTTCAGAAGTCCTTTGTAAATCAGTCACAATTTCCCTGGAATAATGGGATGAGAAAATATGCCTTTTAAGATTAAAATGCTATGTGAGTTTGTGCTTCTAGATGAGAAGCAGTGTTCTCTCAAAGCTGGAAGACTGATCCTTGGATATTTATATCCCTTTTCTGAGGCTCGCTGGACAATGCTGAGAATAGAACTTTTTCACTAGGTCTTTCATTTTTATGTACTGCCCTGTGCCGAGTATCTTGCATCACAGGTTCATCCTTCATTTTGGAAGCTGATTATCTCCAATGTATATGCAGCACAGAGTAAGATAAACCTTCTTTAATTTAATCTGAATTCTCCTTTTTAAGTGATTCACTTAAGAGCATCATACTGCTAAGCCTCTGAAGTGAGGCCTCTCTAAATAGTTACATTTGGGGTTTTTTTAATTCATGTTGCTCAGTTAGTGACAGAGCTTCCTATGTATTGCTGTTGTAAATAGCCACAAGAAAGTTCTTGGCAGAGTTCTCCTAAGTTCAAAGCTAGTAGCAAAGTTCTTTCCCCTATTGCAGGTACCACATGAAGCCATATTAACCTCACTTTTGGTTTAAGGAAGGGTTACTTGTCCTGTGTTGGAAAGTGCTAATAGCTATAATAATGTTATAATAAAATGTGTCCTCTCTACAGTTTTAACAGAGGCATATTTTTCAACATATCAAAACAAATCTGCTTATGAGAAGCCTCAGAGAGATTGCCAATAGAAAATTAATCACAATTTGTTAGAAAAAAGTTCTGCATGTTTAAGGTGATACTGGCAATCTCAGGCATTGAAGGAACAGCTAATGCTATTACGTAACTCTGACCTTCCCTAAACATTAAACATAGTTTTGTCATTAATTTCAGTGGATTAATGACTGTATGTACCCTTATACTTTCGGTAAAATGAGAGTATATTAGTACATACGTAGCTTTTTAGTAGAAGGGAATTAATGAATCTCACCTAAAATATAACAGCCTAAAAGATCATTAACATTAACCTGAATTATCACTTTAATCTGTTTTAGTGGCTTTCAGAATTGGTCTTTTTCATTCACTTGTGAAAAATAGGGTATGACCTGTAAGCAGATGTAGGATCAGCCTGAGAAATGCATACAGCAGAAGGCTCTATTGTGCCTTATTTTTTTGTCAGAATGTTTGAAGAATAGTTAATATAAACAACAAAATGTTCAGTCTTCAAGTGCCTGCTGGTTAAAGCTATCTTTAAATGCCGTGTGATAATTTGCTCTCTTCATTTTCTGTTAATAAAAAAACTTCTACTCTGCCTGCTTCTAAGCTGGTTACATAAATAATTGTTTTTCTCAGATTTGTCTAACATAAACCATGGATTCTGTAAAAGCATCAATTAATACAATTATTTTTTAAAGGAAAATTTGAGTATTCAAATTTTCAGATATTAAAGCCCTATAAATAGATAACAAAATCACTAGATCAAAATTCTAAACAATTTAATCTTCAGTTTACTAAGAAACAAGAAGTCAAACTTTTATCTTGCTAATTTGAAAATTTTCACTGTTCTTTCATTTTATTGTGCATCCTGCTGAATTTAAAAACGAGTGCTCTTAGAAAGCACTGAAGTCTTCTAAAACAATTTGTTTCTAGGAGCCAGGATGACGTATAAGTTTTGGTTTTGTTTTTCCTATGCCCTTGAAATGTAGTTTATTATATAAATGTCTTGAAGTAAGACCTTAGCTGAAGTATTTTTCTTGTATATTGTTTTTTCCACCACAATTTCTCATCTTTCTCTGTCAGATTCTTTTGGACAGCCTTACTATTCTCATCTATGTGTGTGTGTGTACATGTTAGAATATGAATCAGTACATTCCTTTTCTCATGCTCCATTTTTTCATGACAGACCAAAGTGATGGTCTATGTTTTTGATGAGGAAAGCTCACTGAAAAGTCTTTAAATATTTTTAAAATGTGCAAATATGCAAAAAGCACCAGTATCAATGATGTTCCAGAGGAAAAAAGAAAAGTCAGTCATGTTCAGTTAGTATTTCACAAGGCTGTCTCAACAGAGCAGTCTTGCTTAAGGTGAAAATTCACTCTCTGAGAGGCCACTAGGAGAAGCTGTTTCCAAAGTTGAGGGCTGGAAACAATCTACAGTTAACCCAGTGTCCATCATCTCCAATTCCAAGTGGAAATGGAATACCATTTTTATCTCACATGCAATAGCTGTTCACAAGAATCTTAATCCTACAATGCATCAAGTAACCTCTGCAAATTATTACAGGTTTTAAGACCTCTAGTCATCAAATATTTCTAGAGGGTATTCCAAGACTTAAAGGATTATATCACACGAAGAAAAAGTCCATTCCTGGAGGAAAACCTAAATCCACCACCTAATCAAACAGCTTTCCTAGAATAACTGCCATCAAACAGTAATATTGCAAGATCGTTACAGGAAAAGTTTCTTTAAAAATTCTGGTAAACCTCTATTTTTGGAGTCATTATTTAAGTGTCTTATGGTCAAAGAGCTCCTTCCCACTTGAATGTACTAGCTTTAGTTTATGAGGTGTTTATTTCAAATCTGTTTTGATATTTAAGTCTGAGTGAATTAAACAATTTGAGATGTGACCAGAGACAACATTAGATCTGTACCAGTTAGACTGTGATCTAAGCAGACAAGACAGGCCAATCCAAATCCAATTGACAGAGTTCTCAAAAAATGGAAAAACTAATGTAAGTGAGAGAAAGAAGGCTACTCATGTTTTGAGTGTTCACTCTTTCACCTAGTTCTCTAATCCCAAAAGCAGTTGTGAAGAATAAGTAGGAAAAGAATGTGGAGGAAAGGAAAATTCACTCTCTCTCTACCTTCTTGAGAAGATAATGTTAAAATGAAAACTCTTCTTAAGACAGTCCATCACTTTTCTTGGCTGCATTCTTGAAAGAGAGGTCCCAGCTGCCAGAAAGTTGAATACTGGTTTTGAATTGAAAAAATCAAATATAAACCACTATCCGTAACATTTGGAATAGTTGGAAAGGTGCATTTGTTGTTGGTTTTAATTGCAAAATAGTTCCTGCATGGTTTATATGTGACCTAAACCTTTGAAAACCAAATGACTGCTTGAGTCTGATTTTTCTTGGCAGGCATAGTAAATTATAAATAAAAATAATTAGCTCAGAACAGTGCTATTTTATTTTATTCTGTCTTTAAAGAAAGTTATCTAACAGACAAAATGAGTGGGAATTTTGAAACTATTTATGTTTTTTCTATCTCAGATCATCTCAGAGTCAGATTTTTTTTCCTCAGTAGCAGATATTCCCAAGAATAGCAAAAAAAAATCACCAGAACAAAATGTGTCTTAGAACTGTGTTGCAAAAATGCAAATTTTTTTATGTTCTGCTTGTTGCAATAAAGCTAACAGGAAGAAACAAAATAATGAGTGAGAGTTTCTGCTGTTTTCTAAAAGCATGTTTTCAAAAGCCGAGTTTTTTGGTGCTATAGATGATACATTTTTCTAACCTTTCTGTGTACTCTTTGTTTTTCTTCTGGGACATTTGCTTCTATGCAAACATCCACTGAAAATATATTTAATAGTTCTGAAAATTTTAGGTGTTGTCAGCGAGGTTCTTTATGACAACAAACTAAGTGTAGTGACAGGTCCTCAGTACGTAGTGATCCTAGCTTTAGTGCAGGTTGACAGATATGACATCCTACTGGTTCACCTTTTTCACTTACTGTTATCTAGACCCCTAGGTCTTTTCTGTCATATATATGACATGCCTCAGCAAGGTTTAATATGACAGAACTATTTACTTTATCACTCCAGAACACGATCTTTCCTGACAATGAAATCAGACAGTGCAATTTACTTAAATTTGAGCCCGTTCCATCTGTCAGAAGGCTGAGGTAAAGTATCCTGGCATCCATCAAAAGAGAGAAGATAAGTTATTTGCTCTTTCACATCAAATTTATACAAAAGTATATTGATGTGCCTGGTTACTCATATCTCCACCATATCTGATTTTTATTGTTGTCTTCACAATAATTCGAGGAGTTGAGGCATTCTTTCCACCTTGATTTGACAGATCAAAAATGTAAGTGATTTAAAGGTGAGAGAATTGTTTATGTCATGACCAGATAGCAACTTATCCCTCTTGGATTTAAGCGTAGTGCAGAAAGTTAAAGTAACAATTTAGTAAAGAAGATGTTCACAGAATCCTAGAATTATTCTTAGAACATTCACAGAATGTTATATTTGTTCATGTCATTTTATCTATTCTAGAAACATTGAGATATCATTTTGGATGCTCTGGAAGAAGTATAGGGCAGATCCACACAGTTTCAAGGTTGTAAACTCCGGTGGGAAGCAGTAGCTGTTTTCTTACACTGGAGCTGGAAGTTAAGAGAGTAATAGGAAGTTTTCAGATACTTTTTAGAGTATGCTGTATGTGGGGAAGTTGTGACTGCATTGCAAAAATTCCCATTTGGGAAATATGTATTTAAATTCTTTAATTTTGTCATTAATGTAAATACATTAATAACACCTTTAGGCTAAGACTTTAGACTAAGTGTGTGCTTAGCATACTAAATACAAGGCTTATTAATTATTAGGACTTAAATTTGATGTTTAAAAAAATGCCAGTGCTTTTGGTTTTTAAAGACTTTTTTGGGAGACATACTTTATGTTCCATTTATATGGAAGTCTTGTTTACATGCTGCTATTTGTCAATAAAGGATGGGAGATCAAAAATCTATGCTTACTCTAAGCAGGGGGATTCCTAAGTGTTGCCTGCTCTGGCTTTTCTCACTGTAGTTTGCCTCTCACCTTTATCTTAAAATTACTTTCAGCCGTATCGTGCCTCTGCAAAAAATATCTGGAAGATTCAATGAGTTGAAATAGGACAAGGTCTGAGTAGGCCCCTCTATTGTTCCAATAGTACTAATTTTCTGAGAAAGGATATTATATATCTTCGGGAATTTGAGAGAAATAGATGCTACCTTATGTTCATATTGGGATCAGTTAGAAACTCAGGACTTGAATTTAAAAGTTAGTTCAGCTCAGAAGTTAAATTATTTGTCTAGTTGCAGTCTGTTCTTTAACTATATTCATGTTACTGTTTATACTTCAAGGCAATGGGAAAGGAGAAAGGAGAGTTAGCACGCATGTTAACTGAAAGCTTTAAAAATAAAGATCACTGTTCAAAAGGAATCATCATGAAGAGATATCAACAATTATTAAATATTTAATATTACAGGCCAGATGGAATCGGAACAGTATATGTTGAAGAGAAAGAAAGATTTGAGGAAATTAAGGACAGACTTTCCTCCCTTTTAGAAAACCAAATAAGCCATTTCAGGTGAGTGTATAATTTATTCAATGAAAACTGAGTTTTTTTCTGGAAGAATTTTCTCATGGTGTTCCAGTTTTGGTCTTGAACAAGTGAAATGAAAATAGTCTACCTGAAAATAAATTTTTATTATATTAAATACTGAATAATTTGTTTACGCAAGTGATTTTGCTTAAAATTTATTTGTGTATCATGCAAATTGTATTTTTGTATGATAGAAAAGATTGTGCAGGAATGACAAAGAGCGTCATCTGCAGGGGGAAGGAAAACTTGTTTCTGCAACACTCTTCTCACGCTTGCTACAAAAAAAAAGAAAAAGGAGTATTGGAGCTGGGAGACAACCTCTGGCCTGTGATTGGCGTACTTATGGCCATATCCTGTCAAGTTTATAGTACAAACACAATCACTGTAACTTCCAATGAATATAAGTACTTTTACTCATACACAATCATGAGGTCAGTGAGAGCAGCTGTGACCCAAAAAATACTGAAGCAGGTCACACTCATCTGAAAAAGATGCTTTTCCATGCCTTTCAGCTTACCCATAGCTTCCAGTTTTAATGCTCACCTCTGGCCTTTTACTTTTTGATTTTCATTACTATCAGCCTTGGCTCCATTATGATTAAGATGCAATCAGCCAGTCCCATACTGGTGGCTCTCACCTAAAGTATTTCCCACTTCTTAAAGTACTTAAACCTTTCCACTCTGTCATGTAACCTACCCACTGAGACTTCAGGTCTCTGACTGCCCCTCAGGCATCAAATGCAGAAGAGCCAATATTTCAGAGAAAGCTGCTGTGAGGGTCTTAGGCTTTAACCTCTTGCCTGGCTGTGTTAATTTTATCTCTGGCGTGTTCCTCCTACACTTCTATATGAACGGAACATACTTGGAAGGAAGTCTCTGATTTGAAATATTAAGTATAATCAAGAAATGAATTACATTTATTCAAAAACTACCATTAGTTGTTCATAGGAACAACTGTGGGAAGGACAAGTCAACAATTGTTGAAAAAATGCAAAGGAAGGAGGAAAAAAAACACCTAAAGATGTGTCCTCTTTTAAGATGACTTAGCACCTATGGGCCGTTAAATCTGCTTTTCCAATTTGTTAACTTGTCCTCAAAAATTGTTCGCACTACAGTCAGAAAGAAATAAAATGAGGCAAAGCAAATAGTGGAATTCTTACTGCGAGAAATCCATGTTTGACCTCATTTACAGGGCTTTATTTTGGCTGATGAAAATGTATATCTAAAATTCACTGGTCTGAATCCTGTTATTTTACTATTGGAAAACATTAGGATACGAGGCTACCATTCTCAGTGAGTGATAATACGAACAAATAATCTCAGCAAAGTAAAAAATCCCTTTTTCCAATTGGGGATATCCCAGCAAGATTTTATAGGCAGGATTAAG
>JAVSBS010024483.1:37114-73726 GCA_033124195.1 Coracias cyanogaster | reverse complement strand
CCCATGCCTGGGGAGGAGAATCATGTCTTTAATCAGCAGATTCCTGTGCTCAGCAAATGCCAATGAGAAATTAAACACGCATGTTTAGCAGTTTACATGCTGGAGAGAAAAGAAAGAGGTGAGTTGTACATATGTCTTCAAGGATAAACTCTCTTCTGGACAGCAAGCTTAAGTCAGGTTTTAGACATACTGTTGTTAGGTTTTAGACATCCTGATGATCTCAAGAAAGGAGGAACAGGGAGAAATTCTCTAACCTGTGTGTCACAGAAGATCAGAGTGGATGATCTGACTCCCTTGCAGCCCTAGGCTCCATCAGTCCATGAAGCAGTCACCTTTTCATTTCAGTAGCATTTTAGTCAATTAACTTAGCTCATTTAGCAATATTTTCTTGGTACCTGTATGACTCTTTGATAATGCATACTTGAGAAAGTATCCATTATTTGTGAAGCCTGGCTTACTTTTTCATTTCAGCAGAATGTGAAGCTGAAAACAGATGATTGATGGCTTTTTCTGTTTGTTTTCTAAAAGATGTCAAGCAGCATATTTACTGACTTGGCTCCTGCTGCAACTTGTTAGTTTGAGCAGTGTAAACACATTTTAACAACCATTAGTAATTGTAGGGAGAAAGACATCATGAATATAATGAAAACTGACAGCACTGATTTTCATTCCTGTAATTTTTTTATGCTTATAAGACAAGCACAGTTTTTTGCTCAGATGTTTTGGAGATTCTAGAACTTCCAGATGACAGTTTATTGATACTCGTATCTCAAATATACTACTTGTTTGGTTAAAAAAAAAAAAAAAAGTTAATATTTAGTTCTTTTTCTCCCAAATTACTTCATAGCCCCGTGTTTATACACCCATGTAAATGGTGGTTATCCATAACACATACTCACTAGATTTTGGAAAGTGAAGGGTTCTTAGTTACAGAGAAAAAAAGACCGTCTCATGTGGTAACTTACAGATGGCAAAGGAAGCTTTAGATGAAACCTAAGCAAAATGTAGGGAAGCATATACCATATAAATGAAATGGCATATATTGATATATTCTATAAATAAGTAAATGACAAGAAAATTAGCAAGATTGGTCCAAGGATGCAGAATGAGTGCAAGTCTCTGCCACCTTCTCTTAAGAATAAATGTTACAGGAAAAGAATGATTTTTAAAATATTGTCAGAAGCAGTATGAAGCATCAAAAGTAAATTGTATGATTTTAGCAAGTAGCAAATAGTTTCAGAGTAAACTAGTAAATAGTATATAGCATGGGGAATTTCATGCAAACTTGAAAGTGGAAGTCATTGAGCCTAATCTGTCCCATATTTTTAGTCATTCCTGCTGTGAAATGTTCAGAAACTTGCCATATGCACCTCACAAGGAAATTTACTGTTTTCATCCTCTTTCTCCTCCTAAAAACACTAATCCTATTGAAAAAACTGTTCCTGAACATCAGTGACTGAACTCTGCAATTTCTGGCTTAAATAATTTATCATGACCCACTTATTTTTATGCCAGCGTCATCCCTGATCATAACTAGTGCTTCTCTTTCCCAAGTGTTCCCACTGAGGGAACGCTGTATTCACACATTGCCTGTGTGGAACACTTCTGAACCCCTCTTTCATCCTTCATTTGATTAGGCTTATTACACCTTTGAAACAAACACAAGAAAAGCCAGACTCCCCATTCAATGCTATTTCTGATTGAAATTCAGGATTCTTACCCTTTCAATGCCATTTATGATCAAAATTCATCACTTCAACACAGATGGCCAGAACTGGACTAGATGACCTTCAAAGGTCCCTTTCAACCCCCTCCAGAAAACCCCAAACAGACAGAAAACCCTGTGTTTCCTCAGTGCCTTTTTCAATGGAATTAATACTTCCCTGAGACCATGTTTCTCTTCATGATGATCTTGTCACAGTGGTGATTCAGGTATAATCTCACAGTTAGCTAGTAAACCTATGGTCTCTCTTCTGCTCTCCCTACTGATAATGATATCTGTTCAGCAGACATTTTTAGGCTATCTTGAGCTTATTTCAGGTGTGGAAAAAGTGAATCACTCCAGTGCAAAAATGCAACATCAGATTCCATATAATTACTAGAATTACTTTCTTACCAATTTAGAGGAGCGCTTCTGTTGTACAGGTTTTCAATAGTTTACAGCTTATTGAGTTTCATTAGAAATTAATGCAATTATGAATACAATTATTTTGTTTACTTGGTTAGTGGTAAGTTCTATGTAGATCAGGCTGAATTTGTAATAAAATGAACTGATGATGCTGAAATCAGATGTGCTGGTCATACTCTGTAGTAGTATCACTTTGTTTCTTACTGAGACTCGTTAACATCAGTGATACTGATGGTAATGTGTCAGCTGTATGAATAGTACTTGCTGTGCTCAGGGAGGGGAGGACCATTCTTCTAGTGGTCACTCCACTAGAGCAAACAGCAGTTTCAGTCCAGGATAAGCATGAAAACCACAGTTTAAGTCTGAATCCAATAGTAAACTTTATAGTATAACCTAAGTAATAGGGGCTGGACCAATCCTTTCTAATCTCACTTGAAATAATGCATTAATAGAGTTGTGGTTATGTCCATGTAATTGTTCTACAGTATCAGATTTTCAAATTTAGTACCATATTAATAACCATGATCTTGACATCGTTGTGTCCTGGTTTGTGTTCTGTGCTTAGTCCATCTTCATACAATAACTCCTTCTTGAGTTACATTGTATTTTAGAAATCATATTATTTCAACACGTCTTCTTATTTCAATATGTCGTGGTCTATTTTAACAAGATTTGAAAATTTGTTGTTGTTGTTGCTTCAGTAACTAATTTTCCTGCTTTATTTTTGCATGAAAACAATGTGGTTTTGTAGTTACCTTGAAGTAGATGTTTGCTGGAGATTCTAATCTAATATTTCTTCCAAAATTGCATTAAAGCTATATATTTCATCAAGGTACTATGCATCAGTGTGTTAGTGCTGAAGAACTGAGCAAGGTCACCTGCCTTTGTCATGTCTGAAAAGTTGTTTTGACTTGCCAGAAATGTTGAGTGTTAAAAATATTTAGTGCATGCAGTTTGATATTCTTACTGACACCAAGGAGATTATGTAAATTTTTAAATTAATCTGCTAATGTTCTATGTTGTGATGAATGCATAAAGTGGGGAAGAAATGTCAGAAGAATTTTCTGCATATGAAGATGTGTGTTCCTGTGGTTTGCTATTCCTGTGATCCATGAACATGCACAGAACATGAGAAAATAGGATACTTGAGACTCTCACCCACTTTGTGTTAATCAGCTTCATAAATCCTGTGCAAACCTGGTTAATATGACCACACTTCACATGTTACTATACTGTACAACATCATTTCCATCCCATCGTGTACACTTAGGGATAAGAGCTTTGTTAAGTAAACAAGCTCAGATAGCTAATACTGCAATTATTCCTAATGACACAAATTACATAGATGGACAAAATTATTTCACTGATTAAATCATGATTGTAAAAAATTTCAGTTGGTCTCTTCCCTGATCTCCCATGACTCTTCCTGGGATCTAGTCCTATGATTTTTTTTTTTTAATTGACAACTAAACTGAGTTTAATTGCCCTATAAGAGTTGTAGCTACATTTGTTCTACATTTGTTGTTTGTTTATTTTTGAAGTCTGCTCTGTAGAATGAATCATTCTCATGTGATTTGTAACATCTGCATTTGTCCTAGTTTTCTTTTATGTGAAGTTTTTAGTAGGCTTGTGTCAATTCTTCTATAACATCTTTATTTTATACTCCTACTTTTCCTTATGATACTGGAAAGGATGCAGATTCACTCATTGCTGAACAGCAGGCAGAAAATTAGTTATTTGAACAATTAAATATTAGAAATCAGTTACTTGAATAATGATTGTGGTTTGCACTTTTCTATTTTTAAATACACCTAAAATGTAGTGTCTTATTTGGATGAAACATTTGGAATGTTTGGCTGACGCAAAGTGCATGAATCTTGCCGATGACAGTAATGAGTCATCTAGTGAGAACGTCATTGTACTGATGGTACTATAACAAAAAAACGTCTCTACTCTTTGCTGTCTTTGTATATCTGACCTTGAAGAGAATTACAGAGCTTGCTTATTGCAGGAGTTGAGCATCTAATACATTGACGCACCTGTTAGTTCTTGGATATTAAATCAGATAATGTTTAAAATGATTGGTAATTCTTTTGTGAATCAAATACTTTCACTTTCTAGTAATCTGAACATTCAGCTGCATTTACTTGTATTAAACGATCGTCCTTAACACAGGAAATTACTTATACCTAGGAAAATTGTAATTTTGCACCATTCCCATTCCTTTCTGATACCATTTTCTCTACTGTTGAAACATACTTTTAACTGAAGCAATTTTGGTTTGCATTTTTTATTCATACAGAGACCATGAACCAAGCAACACCTGCTAGAAAACTGGAAGAGGTTCTTCACCTTGCAGAACTCTGTATCGAAGTATTGCAGCAAAACGAAGAACATCATTCAGAGGTGAGGCCGTAACTGCATTTGCTGTAGAGAATGGTTTGTTCCTAGATTTTTTTCTCCCCTGATGTGAAGCGATTCTGTCAAGAAACATTTAAGCTTTATTTTCTGACATATGTTTAAGGCAGTTCACATTTACAGAGGAATAAGAGATGTGAAGCTTATGAAAAGTGAAGTGAAATAAAACTCTACTTGAATTCGCTTGAATGAACTGTAGGTTTAGAAAGGAAAATTAAAGAGCATGAAATACAGAAAGCATCTTTGTGCTGGAGGTGATGAAATGGTATGGAAAACATTCATAGCCTTATACAGTTGTTCCTTCCAACTTTTCACCTCTCATTCAAAATAGACAGAAAATATAACGGAATGCTAGTTTTCATCAAGCTATATAGATCTTAATATAAAAATAATGATGGGTATAATAATCAGATTCTCATTGCTCTTCTGTTGATGAAAAAATACTGCTTTTAAACTAGTGCTTTTTTAAATGGCATTACAAGGTAGAAGAAATAGAATAATTTTCATGTTTCTTACTCACAAATGTTTTGCTTCATGATACAGAAACCATAATATGTAGAATATTTATAATTATAGCACCTTTCATATCAAGGACTTACAAAAATAAACTTGACTAGGTACACACAATTGTATTATTACATTTAATTAATAAATACAGTTTTCTAAGGTTCAGGAAATGGTTTTAAAATTTTTCTCCAAAAGTTTATTAAATATTTTTGGGGAAAATATGCAAAGGGATAAACATGGTTTAGTATATATAGTTAAAAATATGATCATTCAAAACATCTGGTTTTATATCACACTATGGAATCTAGTTTTAAGCTTACATCTGTCATGCGTGAACTTGTTATAGATGTTTTATCTTATACTGAAGAAACAGCTGTTTTGATGATTTGAAATTAATTCCCTGGAGGTTCTGTTCTACAGTACTGTTGCCACTGTGTTACTCTGTAATGATTACTTGATCATATGTATATAGTGTTTCCTTTGTCTTTTGAGGACAAGCATTACTGTAAGAATATTAGACTTCTGTGGAAAACACAGAGAATACAGAAGAAACAGATAAAATTATACGTAGGTGATTAAACATCTCTGTTCAAAGATTACTTTCCATACTACTTATTTGCAGTCAGAGATATGGTATTTTTCAGAAGGGTAGATCCATCGCATGTGCCTTCAGAAAAATAAAATTGGCAACATTTTTCAATCTAGTCTAAGACAGTTTGAAAGGAATAAAGATAATTCTAAGGTTATTTTCTCATTCCTTCATTCATGTACAAATGTTCAGTTTTACTGAAATTATATGATTATAAAGCATGCAAAATTTCAATATTAATACATATCTGAGAACAAGATCACAAAATTATATATTCCCCACTCAAAACTGAAGGTTAACTATGGTGACTTCACATCATAATGTTAAGTAAATGTTCAGTGTTCGATGGGCAGTTGACAAAAAGGATCAGAAATCTCTAAAATAGTGTATCACATTTTTTAATACTAGATTCTTTTTTTCTTCATTCATAACACTTTCAAATTTCTGGATTCCTAAAGGGAAGAGAGGTATGTGACTCCTGATGAACTAAGCATTCTTTTTTACCATTTATAGCATGGAACTTTGCATTGAATGTGTAGCATAAATTGTTCTGATTATTTCTTGTGTTGTATTGCCACATTTGTGTGTCTTTCTATAATCTATTAGCTTCATTCTTCCTTTAATATGGTCAATGTTTTTGTTCTCTTAGAATGTGTCTCACCAATTGCTAATTGCCTTTAGCCTGTTTTCATGTTATCCATAATGACTGAACAACTATCTTAGCTGCAGTATTTTTCTATTCTTCTTCCTGGCTGCCTAAGCACTGATGGGTAGTTCTTGAGAGGGTCAGAACAATTTGTGTGGGTTCAAAATGTCATTTGCAGAGGGGAAGAAGGTGGAAAGAAAATGGGATCGTTTTGCTTTGTTTTGAGTTTTTGGCAATATTTTCTTTGCTTGCCTAAAAGAGACACCTACCAATGCCTGTATACCTGTCTTTTCTTCATTTCTTTGTGTTATTTTATAGGGTAAGGAGTCTGTTCCTTTAATAAGCTTCCATTTTAAAAGGATTTATGAATAAGAAAGTTCTTACAATTTGAGGAAAAAACTCCATTTCGAACTCATACCAAAATTTTTGAAACCTCATCCGTCCTTCTTACTGTGGTGCCAGTCAGCATCCTTCAATCCTGACACTGCAACACTTGAAGTACTTTTCAGGAATAGCAAAGGGTGCTCAGCATTTCTTTAAAACTTCTTGCCAATTCATCTTTTCTCCATTTGCTCCATGTCAAAAAGAATTAGAGGCAATCATCAGAAAGTCCAGGATGTAAAAACATATTTGTAGACCACTTTTCAGAAGCTGTCATTTATTTGATGCCTTTCAGGCCTGAGTACGTAATTATACATTGCCTAGGACCTGCATTTCAGAAAAGCGAGTGAGGGTTTCTATGACTTTACTTGAAATTATGGGAACTCAGCACTTGTATAGATCAAGCTACATATGTCCCTTGCTGGTAACTCAAAAACAATCAAAATGAGATATTCAAAATAAGGGACATGAGTTTGAAAGGAAAGACAGTTTCTTGTCTGGTATATGTAGATATTTGTCACTGCCATATATTTTTGTGAAGTCTGGGCAAAATGCTCTCAGCCATATGTGATACTCATCATATTTCATAAACTCACTTCCCCTTCATGTTTAGTTCTAAGATCACGCAGCTCCCTCTCGCTCCTTTCAAAGCCTAGATTTAAGTGACAGCAAAAGCGAACAAGTGTTATACATGAAGCAGTCTATAATGTGGAGATGGCTTTGCTTGCTGACACACTATTTTTCAAAGATTTCTTCACTTTTTTAAAGTGAGGATTACCTAAGAATCTCAATTTTTCTCAAAGAGAGCTGTATATTCTAACATGTTGTTAAGTTACTGAAAATGAATATAGACATTAGTGAATTTCTAAAGATGTATTTGTAGCATTTGTGGAAGGAAAACTGGATGCCTTCCTCAGGAGAAGCTGACATCTTTAACGCAAAAATCTTAATGAAAGCACTCTATTAAAAAACCCTTTAGATTCAAGGAATAAACTTTCATACTAAAACCATCCCTTCTGATCAACAATGAGTGCAAAATATATTTTAAAATAACCTGATTACTTTTGGCCTTAGAATTGAATGAAATCAGAAAAAGTATGCATAGCAGTTTTTTCAATGAGGCCTTCATTCTTTTCTTTGGCAAAAAGAGTTCCAGGCTTTTATACTCCTTTTTTGCTTTTTTATATTACATTTTTGTTTGGATTATCTAATCTTTCCCAGCATAATCTATTTGATTTCTTACATTTTTGATGCAAGGTTTTATAAAATATTTTCACATATTTCATTTGGCCTGTTCATCCTCCCCAAATGAGATAGGACATGAAGCGACATATCCAAATGTATTTTGCCATAGATAAAATGCATCACCTTGCTTTATGACTTCTGTTTAATCTTTCTATTTTGTCATGTTTGCAGGCATTTGCTTGGTGGCCAGAATTATTGGCTGAGCATGCGGAGAAGTTTTTGTCTCTGTATTCTGTTGATATGGATTCAGCACTTGAGGCACAGCCGCAGGACTCCTGGGACAGCTTCCCACTTTTCCAGCTGCTGAATAATGCCCTCAGAAGTGACAGTAAGATCTTAAGATGTTTACTTATTGCACCCATAAGATTTTTCAATGTGCCCTAACCTTAGAATGTGTTTCTAAGTAATATAATTCTCAAAATAAAAGTAACAGGGACTTTGTTTATGATATGTATCCTGGTGCTCCGTTACTTTGAAGCTGAGCAGTTTCTCTCTATCCTTACACCATTTCAGTCCTTATTCTACTGATTCCTTAACTATTCAGTATTCACGAGTCATTCAGTTTTAAATCAATATTGCACAAGCAGCATAATATGTGTTTGATATTTCACATTTACTCTATACTGCTGAAATAAAATTGTAGTTAGTATTTCCTTCTAAGCTTTCATGTAAACTACTTTCAGACTTGTATCTATAAAGGTATTGTAGGCTTAGCACGAATCGAGTAAGATAAATCAGAGACCAATTTTCACTTGGTCTATTGAATCATAATTTGAGTTGGAGATAAAATTTTAGATAGACATATTATCTTGCTTTTATTCATCTTTGAAGAAATATTTTAAATTTTTTCTGTAGTAGTTCAGTGATATCCTAGGTATGTTTTGTGTGAAAGTGATTTTAATAATGGAACTAAGAAAATAACCAATGAAACCAAAGAAAATCCATTAGATGTTGTCCTGGTTCAGCCAGGACAGGGTTAATTTGGCGCAGCCGGGCTATTCCATACCATGCTGACATCATGCCTGGGGCCAGTTCCGGTTCCTCAGTGGGACTCGCCCACGTGCAGCCGCTCTGCTCGGGTCCTTCTTGTTTGTCCACACAGTATCACTTATTTTGTACATTGTTTTTCTCACTGTTGTCACTGCTGTTGTTACTGCGATTGTTTCTTGTGTGCCACTGTATTAAACTCTCCTTATCTCAACCCAAAAAGGCTTTCTCAGGTACTTTTGCCTTTCCCTTTGTCCAAGGCGGGGGGCCAGTGGCAGCAGCCACGTGGCTCGGCTCCCAGCAGGGACTGAACCACTACAGCTTTACTAAACCACCACAGGTGTTCATTTAAAAATGTTAAAAGCATCCAACATTTTAAGGCATCATAAAGAAAAAATATATTGGTGCTATGTTTTATGTGTTTACTCAAATTCTATTTTTAAAAAAATTATAAAATTACCTACTGTTTTTAAAATTATTTTGGAGATCCTTGTTATTTTTATTGAATGATTCAAGTTATTCCAAAATTCAATTTTTTTATATAAATACAAGAAATCATTTTGAACACTCACTGGAAAATTAATTTCATATCTGTGGAAGTTCAATAGCTTTTAAGAGTTTTAGCTCAGTGTTTGGAAACTGCTTGACTGAAAGAATGGAAAATAGTATTCAAGAGCTTTTCTCCAAGGTTACACATATTGCAACCTATATTATTTATCATTATATTATTCTTAACCTTAGCTGCCAAGTGTTTATTGAAATATATAGGTCATCTCAGTGTAGTACCTGTTGGCCACAGCTCCATAGCATGAAATGGAGCAACTAGCAGATGTACAATTCACTGTGACACAATAGATGACAAAATTCTTGGAGGGAAAGGGGCAAATGGACAGTGCCACTAAAGTAAAGCTGAATATTAAAGAGGGTTGTTGAAAGTTACTGTTACTGCACCATGCTGGACATGCTCTAGGACAGACTGAAAGAAAATGAGCAGTCAGTCTTGGACATCTCTCTTCATGAATTGTGTTTCCATACCCTGACCTTTGGCAATTCATGAAATGCTGTATTCCTGATGATTTATTTTTCCATGTAATCCTAGTAAAAGGATCTGGTTTTGTTTCCCTTAGTTTGTTTTCAAGATAATCATTAATGTTTCATCTGGATCTTTTGTTGGACAAACTGCAACTACAGGAACATATTTAAATCGCCATGTGGGTGGTAATTTAACCTCAGTTTAGAAGACTGCTCAGAAGGGTGTAGGAATTCTCAGTCTTGGTGCCAATCTCATAAGATTTAGACTCCTGCAAGGTGGATTCTGCAATACTTGATGTGGGTGTCTGATCATCTAAAATCCAGATTAAAAATCTGAAGCCTATATTCAGGTGTCTTTCCTGCCATCTTATATTTTCAATTTAGGAAACACATCTCTAGTTGTGATGTTATGTGCACTTAAAATGATTACTTGGTTCCTGAAAGCTGCAGAAATATTTTACGGAAGTTTTACAAGAAGGATTTGTGGCACAAGCTTTAACTACATTATTGTGTCATTCGTGTTCCTTTGCACATTGGTTCCAATGTGAGAGAAGAGGCAGAAATAAACAAGGGTTGTCCTCATATGCAAAGAGGTTGCTGGTATGCTACTGATTTTTCTTTCCTTAAAAGATTAAATGCATAATAATGCTAAATGCCTTAGAAAAGTCATTTTATGAAAACTTTCATATCAAAGCAATTAGTAGAAAGATTGTAAAACCTTAACTGAAGGAACTGCTGTATGAAACGTCACACCTGTATACCACTTTCAGTAATTCCCTAATGGTAATAGATATAGTAAATGACAGTTTCTGGCAGATAAAAGCCATCTGGAAAATTATACACTATTTTTTTCCCAGAACCATTGGAAAGCAACCATGGAAATTAGTCACATTTCAATCGGTGGATATGTTAGCAAGTGGCAAGTGACCATTCTACCAAGAACTAATTCCCAGGTGGAACATACCTCAGTGCTTATTCTTTAATTAACAACCTTTTCACCTTGCAAGTGCATTAAAGCCATTAAAAGGATTTCCCCATGCTTATATAATCAATTTTACAGTCTTCCAAAATGAAATAAATAATTTGGTCTTTACCCTAAGTGAAACCTTTTCCTTAAAACTATCACCTTTGTAAAGATGGGTTTAGAAAAAAATCTAAAAAGGGAAAAACTGGAATGTGGTCTCATGAGGATAAAAAGGCTAGTGTTAATAATTAACAAGGAGAGTGAAGTGGAGTAAATTAGCCATAATAGAGCCCACAGTGACTGGCAAAGTCACCTCTCATTATCAAAAAACTCATTAGGAAATGAAGAGGTGGAAATCCCACTGGGTTATTCTCACTCTCCAGCTATATCAGAGATTACTTTTCAGATTTCTTTCAAATGAAGAACTGTTAGGTCACCATATTGCATATTAGGTTAATCTTCAGTGAAATTTGGAGAACTGACACCTGCATGTTATTCTATCTCAAGAGCTTTAAATGAGCTCTAAATCTTCAATGCAGGACTCAGTTTTCACATAAACCTGACATAAGCAAACTCTTAACAATAAAGAAACAATCTAACATTTACAGCATTAAAGAAAACTTACATCTAAGACTACTTTAATAACTATGTCACTAAAATACAGTATTAGAAGGGCTGTGGGATAATGAAAATGCTTAGTCTTGCTATTCAAATAACATCAGATGTGTTATTTTACATGGTATACAAAACATTGTACAAGATTCAAGCCTAATATTCAAAGCCAATGTTTATTTAACAATGAGAAAAAAATGTATTTTCCAATATAGCATATAACTTTTTATTAAGTAAAAGAGGGAAGGAAGGAGAAGCCCTGACTGAAGCTTCACATTTCTATTGCTTGGGATTTGAAACTAGATGATCTTTAAGGTTCCTTCCAACCCAAACCATTCTATGATTCTATGATTATGAAGGACTCCATTTTGAGTCACTTGAAGCTTCTCCATTTTTTTTCTGACCTTATTCTACAATTAAGTGTTCATCAGTGAGTGCATCAGTGATTGCTTTCCTGTTAAGTCTAACTGAAGAACTACTTAGAAAAATGGATGAAGGAGTATGAACTTCCTATGCTATAAAATATTTCAGCTTTTCTGACAAGAGCTAACAAATAACAAAAAGGGATTTAAAAAATAACATTTACTATATAGATGAGTAATAGATTGTAGATAAATTTGTTGTGATTTTTCAAAATGTAAAGTTTTGGAAAAAATAGTGTAGCTGCTTTTATAGTGTAAATTTTTATGATCTCCATAGTTTCTATTGTTCGTACACAATTATGCCTGATTGTGCAAAACCTTGCAGATTGTACAGCGGTAACAGTACCCAATATCTCTCTATGATAACAAAATTATGTTTTCCAGAATTGGATATTCATGAAGGTAAGAAGGACATGGTTCTCCCAGGAATGTGTCTTATTTTCTGTAATGAACATGTTACTTTTTGTCCACAGAGCCTATCAATTATGTTATAAAGGGGACTGCTCTAGAGGGCAATCTACTTTATGTAGCTGTTTAATTATCCAGATTAACCAGGTTTTTAATGGCTCAAGACAGACATGTATTAATTCCTCTTTATTTAAGACGGTGTCAGAGATATCTTTCAGTGCCATATGCCTAGTTACATGAAGTATCAGTATATTTGGCTTATTTTAGAGGTTGTACATTCAAAAATGCAGAATGCTCCTTTCCTTACCAAGTTTTCTTTCCAAGTGTCACTGTACTGTGCTGTTGCTCAGCATTATTGCATTACTACATTGGCATGAATCAGTCAAAACTAGGAGTATTACAAAGTTCACTCATTATCTTCATTTTCCATCAAGTATTACTCAGTGAAATATCTGTGTACCTGCTCTAATTCAGCCGTGATACACCTCTAGACAGTCTGATGAAGCTGATTTAGAAAAATCAGCATGTTGAGTGTTAGCCTCTTGAAAGTTATTACCATTATTACGGCTATTGATTTCAAACGAGAATTCTCTGATACATTTTTTCCACTATTGCTGTTGCTAGTAGCGGAGTGGCAAACACCACCAAAGACAGCATCCCCTTCCTATTTTGTTACAGCCTGTGTACCACTTCTGTACTAGAATTTATGTATAACATCATAGCCGCTATCTTAAACTACAAGGTGGAGACAGACAACAATTTGGATTTAATGTAACTGAGGCAAACTTTGCACCCACACTGATACCTCTTGCCACACCTTACACTTCACGTTAATTTTAGTGGGAATCTTTTCTTTGATCGGCAACATATGATTTTTTCTCAGTCCTATTAAGCTGTGCTTTGAAATCATCATCTGTCTTCTGATAAGAGCTACATGTTTTGGCTACTGATACTGAGAGCTAACTCAAGCTGCATTATTGCTTACCACAATATCCAATAATCTTTTGACCAAATGAGAGTTTTAGGCACAGGAAAATCATGCTATGAGCTGTTCACGTCACTCTGTCTTGTAAAGGTGAAACAAGTTTTCATCTTTCTACCACATAGTACATCTCTAAAATTCACTTTTGAAGTATGCATTATATGTAAAAATACAGAACAATTTTTATATAAGCAGAGACACTTGCAATTTTCACCACAATTTAAGCAACTGATGAATAAATGTTCTTTGGAGGCAGAATGTAAGATAAAGAAGAAAGGAAAGGAAATATAAACTTCCTTTTTACAGATTATTCAGTGATTTTCAGCTGCTGCAAACAGAATATGGACCCCTAAGGAACTTTCCTTCTTGCAATTTACTGGTTTTATTTTGGATTTTAAAATATGCCAGAGAATCCAAGTGGTGCCTTCCCAGGATAATTATAGACTGTCTTCCAAAGTGCTAATTTTGTCAGTGAAAAGAGACTCCTGTTTACCTGTGTCATTCTCTCATTCCTTTGATTCTGCAGAAGCTCTTGAGGACAGCGTAACATACACTGACTCCAAGATAAGTCCTAAGCTTTGCCTGTATAAGTAAAAACAAAACAAGCCTCACGGCTTCTGTTGTACACAAGCACAGGAGATTATTTTCTTACTAATAGTAAGGAAGAAACCATGAGGAGAAACCTCATTCCAGTCCTGCGTTTTTAGACTGTAGTTTTCATCTCTGGTCTTTTCTTGTCATATTTTAATATATTTCAGCTACCTAATATGTAAAAATTGGATAACTTTCATCTTCAGTATTTACAAGAATTTTTCATTTGGGGATCTGTTTCTGTTCCTTTAATTCATTTTCCATTAATACTGTCTTTGCATTAGCTTGCCCTGGCATAGGCTTTCATTTTGTTATTGTTTATGTGAATACGAGATGGCTCATATGAAGAGGGTGTGGGGTGTCTGTATTGACAAGACAATGGAGAATTAAGCTACATAGCTCTGAAGACAAGTGGTAGTTGAGGGATTTGAAGTGTGGCATTTCCTCAAGGATCTCTTGTTTCCCATCTGCTTTGATGCACAGGTGGTACCTTTTGGCAAGATCAATTCTAATGATAGGGTAGAGTGCCATGAGTCTGCTGATGATACTCAGCTATATCACTTACCCCTGTGCTTTCTCTGCCCTGCAGTAATCCTTGATGGAGATCTCCAGATGGGTAAATCAGAGCTCCCATGTCCTCAGCCTTGGGAAAACAGAATGCTCACCGAGTTGCTGATCCAAGACAGTGCTCTCATATGTGTGCCCAAATAAAAAGTGACCTCTTTGGAGGTGTGGTCATATTAACAGTCTTGACATCATTTTGGAAAGTTTCACCTCCCCACAAAGACTGGTGTCAGGATGTTAGGAAGATGATTCCAGTTTTCAAGTTAAACAGCTTTTATTGCCTGTTACTTCTTTAAATTTTATTCTGACTTTGGAATAACAAGAGTCGCCCTCCTGCCCATGAGACTTTATTACTGTAACTCCCTGAGCAGGGCTTGTAGCAGAGCATTTCTGTGGTGTGCTCAGAAAACAGCAAACTACAAACTCATCCCTTCAAGTTACTGTGATTACCTGATTAATGCCAGTTCTGCGTTGATTCACGATAAAGTGGAAATATTGACTTAATTGACACAGTTGTAGTCTTGTTGCTTTTAAGCTCAAAGTTGCCTTGAAAAATCAGCCTAATATGTAGCTTGGTACCAGCCTCCTTTTGTTTGTTAAAGGCAATGTTCGTCAGCTCTTTACTGTGAAACCTTTGTCTTAATAGCCAAAAGTTATTTTTGCTGATCACAGATGCTGCAGTTTTAAGATCTATACATACGGAAAAAATAACTGTTTTGAGTGCATGATACACAAATAATTATGCCACAACTAGCTAGTTAACAATTAGTTGTAGGAGCAGTGTAAATAATGGAGCATGTTTGTAATGGACTCATAGGTGCTCTCAAGGGTGGATTCTCAAGTGTTTAACAAGAGATGAGCCTATGCCGCTGCCTTTTTCTCAGTGGAACCCTAATAATCTCTGCCTGCTACCTAGCTGCCTGTTTTCATGAAACTTCATTTATCTGATATCTCCACCCCTGCGTGTAATATATTTCAAGTTAGCTTAAAGTTTCAAAATTCCGAGTGAGAGAGAAGCAGGTGAACAAAACCAGAGAGACCCGACTGCTTTAGTACTGTCTCCTTAGGTAAAAGTGGTTGATACATCATTTCCCATTACTGTACAAGGATGTTTTCAAGAAAATAGTTCATGCTTTCAGATCATTGTATTCAAGAAAAAAAATATATTGGTGTCCAGACATTCAGCAACAAAGGCACTTCTTGCAATACAAGTAGCAGCAGGGAATGGAAACTCGCTGACACATTTTTCCCACAGTCTCCATCTATCTCAGGTTCAGTTTGTGGTGGATATCATTCAGTAACAGAAGGCAAAAGACTTTCTGGAAGTTACAGGAATGATTTTTATCTATTATACATGGAGTTCTACCAGTAGTGGAACAAGAGGGATTGTAATTTATAGGATGGTTTCAAGAGTTTTGAGCCCCATGATCCAGCCTTTTGTTCATAGGAAGAGGAGGAATTCCTGAAAATGACATTGTGGTACCCAGCCAAACCAAATGAGAACCCTGAATGCAGGAATAGTTGGGAGAGAAACCCACAAGAGAATTTAAAATAACAGAATATCAGTGGGAGAAAAGGACGGCTACCAAAATCATTAAAATTTCTCTCTGTGGCTTAGCTTGCCTGTATGGTTTCCATGTGCATGGGGTTTGTATTAACAGTGCTGGATTAATGGGTAAACATAGACACATTCAAAACACGAAACTGATATACTGCCTTGGTAGGACAGGACATTGGTGTGCCTTTAAGAGTTGGGATTTGTTTAGAGAACACAGAGTACCAGGAGAAGCAGTGGTGGTGGCCAACTAATTTTCAGGTTTTAAGCATCTTCAGTTTTTGTTGTGTATACAGTTTTTCATGCAGTAAACCCTATCTGTGAAGCGGGTAATTTTCTACTGCTTGTAGTACTTTATTTTTCTTGGGTAATATGCTTCATACTGACAGTATGCTCACCAGTCAACTCCATTTCTTTAGAAAAGCAAGAGAACACTTCTAGGTGTGTCATATGTTGTCAACTTTCCTAAGCACTTAAGGCAACTAGTTTTCAGGACTTCCTTTAAATAGTTATAAAACTACAGTTGCTATGAAATTGGAGATAATCACACCAGAGAATTATAAAACTTCAGGAAGGCAACTGTAGAGTTAGCGTACTTCTGCAAGACAGCTGAGAGGGCAGAGGAGAGGCAAGCTTGGCTGCTAAGGCTGAGTTTCACATGAACACAGACTGGTTGGGAGGTACTTCTGTCTCTGGGCGTCTTGATGAGGTTTGTGCACGTGTCAGGGTGGGAGAAGCCAGGATTCTCGTGGTGAGCTCTGGCCTTCAAGATTGTTTTATATGGACATGCACAGGCACACCAAGACATGTTTTCTATTCAGGCACTCACTGAATGTCCTGTCCTCAGGCAGTGGTTCAGGACTTTGCCAGTTCCCAAGGACACAGAGAAGATAAGGAAACTGTTATTGCTCCCCCAAACACTCATATATCATGTATTCACTTTTTCCATTAAACAGTCTGGAGAAAATGCTGTGTACCTCTGCAATTTTGCACATAGCCTAGTGAGGCTGGGATGTTTTACTGTAACCTTTGTTCTTCATAGCATAAGGAGAATAATAATAATTGAATGCCATTCAATTAATGTTTGTTTGGTTTGGTTTAGTTTTTTTGTTCTGTCTTGGTGTCTTAAGTATTGAACAAAGTTGCTAAGGCTTAGATTCAACGAAGTGTATTATTAATTTTAAGAAGATGCAGAAGTGTTCTGGTTCAACAAAGAACTTCAGTATGTGCCTAGTTTTCGTTACAGTTTAAAATGTACTGCAGTGTCCTCTTGGAGCATTTCATTTATCTTTTATGAACTGTATCTCCTACACAAGCTGGATCTCGTTCTTAAAATGCTTTTGTGTACTAAAACATTTTAAAAGCTACTCTTTCCTATAGCAAAATAAAGTAGGGAAAAGTCTGACCTTTTTTATTTGTGTTTTGTTTGTTTTTAAAGCATTTTTGTGCAATGGAAAGTTTCACAAGCACTTGCAAGAAATTTTTGTTCCCATGGTCATCCGCTACATCGATCTCATGGAATCATCAATTGCCCAGTCCATTCATAGAGGCCTTGAACAAGAGTCATGGCAACCTGTCAAGTAAGTGCTTTCTACAAGATCTGAACAAAGCACCTGCCTATAGCTTTCTGTCTAATCACGTGTTCTCTCCGTTGTCCTCTGAATATTCTATTTTTTATTGTATTCCTACATTGTTTATTTCTTCACAGGAGCATCACCAACAGTCTTCCTAATGTAGCTCTTCCAAAAGTTCCAAGTTTGCCTGTTAATCTTCCACAAATACCTAGCTTTACTACACCAACCTGGATGACTTCTTTGTATGACTCCACGTGTGTATTCTTCAATAACCTTCTGACTGTATGTCAGCTCTGCATGGCCTTGCTAGTGTTCTGTGCAGCTGTATTTGGATTGCATGGTGTTTATGATCACTTAGCTGGAAATTATTGTTTCTTGGGACTGAGCCAAGCATGGACTGTTAGTGAGTTGCGCTTTCTAGTGCATTAAAATGTAGCAGTCTTAAACCTGATAACTTACAAAAGCAGCTTGGCAAAGGTCTGTCATAGTATGAATGGTATTTAATACCCTAAACAACCTAGTGACTCCTCTGAATTAATAAGCAGTGGGGAACCTTTTGGATAATTGATTTTAGATCATGGTTTTGTAAAGTGAGGCAGCCCATCATATTTTTGCATAGGTTTGATTAACCCCTTGTATATTAGTTCTGAAAATAATTGATTGCAAATATTGTCATTAGATTAAATATTGATGTTACAGGAAAATAGCAAAAAGTGAATAAGTACCCAGAATAGAAGTACATCCATTTCTTTGTGTTGTTGAAAAAATACATATTCCTTTTTGATTTCTTCCCAACACTTCAGTGCTCTCTTCTTAAAAAAAAAAAAAAAAAAGAAATAGAGCATACATGCCCTGTTCTGTGGGAATATTCCCATAGTTTTAGGACAGATTTCTGTGTGAGGGCACTTTTATATCCATTAGAGAAAGGCTCAAAAAGAACCTTATTTTAGCTAAAGTTGTGTTCGAAAAGAATGAATGTGAAAAACTTCAAAAAACACATGTTCAAGATGCAAAGTTTGGTAACATGATTTCAAGCCAAGCATTGTCTTCTCAAGTTTTGTGACAGACTTAAACACTCCTAACAAGCACTCAGATCCATTACTGCAGGAGTTCATAGAATCATTGACTCATAGAATACCGGGTTGGAAGGGATCTCAGGGATCATCTGGTCCAACCTTTCTTGGCAAAAGCACAATCTGGACAAGATGGCCCAGCACCCTGTCCAGCTGAATTGTAAAAGTGTCCAATGTTAAGGAATCCACCGCTACCCTGGGGCAATTATTCCAATGGCTGATTGTTCTCATTGTGAAGCATTTTCCTCCTGTGTCCAATTGGAATCTCCCTAAGAGGAACTTGTACCCATTACTCCTCATCTTTTCCATGTGACTCTTTGTAAGAAGAGAGTTGGTAGTCTGTGTTCTGCCAGACTTCTGGCACTTGTCTGTTGAATATTATGATTGTTGGTCTGCTTCTGACTCCCATAAAAGTTGACAAAATTCTTCTTAATCCTTGGCTTTGATACCTTTTGTGTTTATTATACTAAAGCTAGGTTTCTCCTGATATGCTTATGCAAGTCATTTCAGCTTTGAATACAAACTAATTGGTCTTCTACTCAAATTCCGTTCTGTTATTCCCATGCTTTCAAGGGTTACTTTTTTTTTTTTAAATACCTTTCAGGGTAAAGAGTTGTTATAATCTTACATGTGGTCTTCTTACAGCCTGTATTCTAGCAGCCCCATCCAGTAAAACTAACCTGTATGTGTTAAAAATCATGGATTTTGAATACTGGATTTGTAATTTATGTATAATGAATATTAATTCTGTTTGGAGGATTATAGTGGTAGATCTTTCCTAAATGAAGGTTTTGGTGTAGCAATAAATTCCTATATTATATTGTCCTAAAATACGTGGTATTGGCTCACCCCCCCTTGCTTTGTAATACCCTTCTGGTATTAAGATTTGAGGTGTGTATGGCAAAGTATGCATATCATCCTAAACTAATCAGTGAGATTTTCAAAGCTTTCAGTGAACACTGAGGTTGACGTGTGCTATAAGCGTTCGTCAGCAGTAGCTGTCACTCTGCTGCTTCTCAAGAGAAGTGGAGACAAGTGGTGCCCCCACTGCGGTGTGGCCTTTGTAAGGTCATCCCCTTTCAGCCACCTCACACAGCATTTGAGAAGAGGTCTGGCAAGGTGCTGGCTCCATAGTAGGCACCTCTTCATGTTCTTTTTCCCTAAACGTAGCACTTTGCAGTTGTATTTTATAAAATGTATAAATTAACATTCAAGATTGCGGGTAGTATTATGTCACCTTTGCAATACTGTGGAATTCAGGTAGTATTTTAAGAATCAGCCTACCAATGTCCTACTGAAGAGCCAAGTAACATCTCAGAATGGCCATGTGTTGTATTTGGATCAAAAAACAAAAGCAAAGGCACTGCAAGCCAGTTATTCCTTCTCTCGGTCTAATGGGTTTGCTCTTTCCTGCTGGTTACCAAACTGCTGGCAGAGGGTTTACTTTCACCTTTACATGAAAGAAAGGAGGAGCATTTTATTTCCCCACTTCTCCTCTCCCATTCTTTTCAGGAAGAACAAAGCTTCTCCAATGGGGAGTAACCAAATATCTAGGCTACAAGACTTATTAAGCAAAACCCAGTGTTTCCTGTCAGTTTTCCCTTTTGTCGTGATGAACACACACCTTACATGAACTGGAGTGCCATATTGCATTGTACATAGAATCAGCACGGACACCTACATTCAGGACCCTAGACCTTGCTTTGTCAGACACCGCAGGCAGCTTCTTCTCCCCGCTGATTCCCCCAAGTCCTTCTCTCCCAGTCCCCTGTATTCCCTCCTCCCAGCCACACAGCTGATGCTTTAGCAAGATAGTGACTATGTATGTCACTACATTGTGCTAGACTTGCCTCTTTCTTTGTGAACATGATGATTTTGGCCAAGTAATTATTACCTGTTTGAATTACACAATGAAGAATCTACAGGCAAAAAGAATGAGAAAAAGCAGTTATGAACCAACTGAGTTATAGCTAAATGCGTACCGAGAATGCCAAGCCCTGTGTCTATTTTGTCTGCAACAGGAAAAGATTTCATATTCTCCAAACCTTGCCAGTGTTCATGTTCATGTTTAAGTCCATTCATATTCAACAGAGCTGTTAGTGCGTACCTAAGAAGTTTTACTGAAGACAAAGAGGTGAAAATATACTCCCAGTTGAGCATTTCTTTGTGTGCTTTATTGATGAAAATAGATTTTCCCACTTTCACTTAAAAGTTGCTGCAATTCTTTTGAACATTACTAGAGAAGATTGTTTATATTTTTTAATTAACTGTTGCTTTTTTTTTTTTTTCTTCGATCACATGTTTTGGAGCAGTAAATGTATGCTCCTTATAACAGCACTTAGGAAAATAATTACCTCATTTTTAGTTCTTTTGGCTCAACCTTTTATTATTAGGCATTGGGAAGGGAAATCTGAAAAGGGAAAAGTGTTATGAACAGTAGTCTGTTTTTCTTGATTGGTCTCAGGAGAGGACAACTCAGAGGACACCTTGGCTAGACATGCAGAACACCATGGATTACTGTTCCATTTGGCTGAAGACAACATCCTAAAGAGCAAAAAGTTTGAATATTCTGTAAAAGAACGAGAGGCTTTTTTTTCCTTACTTATTCATTAATTCAAATGTACTACTTTAAATTGCATTTTTGTATCATTTCATATTTTAAATTCAATTTATCTGCCTCTTCTGATCCTGGCTTTAAGTTAGATTTGTGGGCGATTTTAATTGCTTGTGGTTTACTTTATATATTACCATTTTTAGTGTGGACATGACATAGATTCACTGACCAAAAATATTGTAGATACAGATCTGAGGCGATCTGTTGCTGTGTTGTACCAGTCTAGAACATCAGGTTCAGCAAAACTCAAGGCTGGGGAAAGGTGGAATAAGATACACGTTTGCAGGAGAATAGTTCTGTCTTGTCTTGCAACCAGAACAAGTAACATCAAAGGAAATGTGTTGGCTATGTTCTTCCTGTGATGGCTCAGCTATAATGAGTGACAAGGAAGACTGGCTGGAGCAGTCGCAGTGTTCTGATTCTGATAAGAAGGGATCTGGTCTGAATGTGTCTGAGCTCTCATGCTGGACCTCTCTGTGTGTTTGCACATGCTGAATAAGTCAGGAGACTATGTTTCAATGCTGGTTTGGGAGGTTGCATCTATCGTGCCCCATGTGTTCCTGTCACAGCGCTTGCCTCCAGTAAAGTGGTAGGAGGCTGTGTTCTGCATTTTTAAGGATGGGTATTTAAAAGTATAGCCAAAGGACTGATGGAGTAGTGAAATTTAGCTGATCTACTTCATGTGCAAGAAGGAGTTTGGAATATAGCTAGTTCCCATTGAGTGTTATGGAAGACAAATGTATGTTGTGGGCCAAATTTCTTTTCTTCCAAAAATGCTAACGTGCAGGAAGAAAGAAAACTCAAGAAACATGTTTTCACTGCAAGATCCTCGGGTTATCTCACTCTTGAACTAAGAGGAGCTGTGAGGTAGCTCTTTCCCTAATGTCTTTGAGGGACCATATACAAGCAGTCACTTGCTATGCCAAAGTTCTGCTCCATCCTTCCCCCTCATCTACTGGTGGAAAATAGAGAGATGGGTCTAAGCACCATTGGCTCTGTAATATTTGAAAATCTGTTGAAGAAATTCTTAGATGACTTTCTGAGCCCTAAATATATGTCTCAAGGTGGCAGAAATGAAATAGAGCTAGAGCTCACAGGCTAGGGGCTCACAAAGGACATAGAGCTGGTGCCCTGTTTTGTAAACTGTCCTCACAAAACACAAATGGGTAATAACTCAGTAATAACCTTTAAAAAAAGATAATTGCAGTAATTTGTAAAATCACTATCATTGCCCTTGGTAAATTCTAAATAATGGAAGCCAACTGCTTTTGAATCTTGTGGTTGATTGAGAATGCCCTTAGATACTTAATACTCCTTCTGTGTTTTCACACCCAAAGATACCCTGTGGAATTTCACATATAGGCAAGAAATGATATATTCTACATCTACTCTAGAGTTGTGTGTATGCTGATCTTGCAGCCAGTGTGCTTTATTAGTGGACTTTGACTTATTGCTGCTGCTTAGGTAGCTGGCAAGCCTAGTGGGAAGCTGCCTCTCAGCTATTAGTGGCTAAGTGAATTGCTTAGGAGGCTGTATGCAGCTCCTAAGTTTAATATTCTGAAGGGTCCTGGAGAAATATTAAGTCTTGGACCTTTTTTTGCAGTGTTCAGTATGACGAAAGACATAAAGCTATGAAATAATTTAGGTTAAAATGGACCTCTGAAGATACCTGGTCCTCTCTCACAATTAAAGTGTGACCAAATAGAAAGTTAAATTGCCACTAAAAAAAAATTAGGATGGGCATAGTATTTGCCACTTTTAATCATTGGGAACCTTGCCTTATTGCTGTGACCTGACTAAAAAGAATGAACAACTAGATAGTACATTTTACACAAAGAACTAGTGCTGAAAGTTTAACTAGCGAAACAGTGGAGTTTGTGCTTAATTTAAAAAATATAGCTAACTATATTGAATATGGTTTTTAAATGAGTACTAGTTCAGTTTCCTGGTAAAGCAGTATTATTCCATTCATTAGATTGAAGTAGCTTTACCATACATGTTCAAATAAAACTTTTTTCAGTAGCCAACAGTGTGTCTGTCCCTTCACAAAAAAAAAAAAAAAAAAAAATAGTTCTGCAGTTATGGATGGAGATTCAAATGCTTTGGTGGTTTGATTTCAATGCAGGAATTCCTCCTGTTGAGAGCAGGAGGTAAAAACTGAGTTTCGCTTTTCTTCATGTTACACCGAAGTGACATTACTAGCTCCTACTAGGGGAAGCCAACCTATAGACTGTGCAACCATTTTAGGGTATTAAGGTATGTGCTGACAATTAATACTATTTCTAATACTTTTACTGAATAAGGGGCAGGAAAAATCGGAAAATCCAAATAAAGCAAGTATCTGATACAAATAGCAATAAAAAGATAATCGAAATTACAATTTTTTTGTGGCATTTAACAAACAAATTAGACATTTATGTCTGGATGTGTGAAGTAGGAATAAATGGTTTCTGTTGTAGTACTTTATTTTCCTTCCACGTGTTATTAGTATAATATGTTAGTTAAAGTCAATGCAGAATATGACAAAAAATTGAAGAATGACAGCTGAAAATGATGTGAAAAGAGAATGAATGAATTAGTGTTTGTCACAGAATGAATTAGTGTTTCATGAACCTGTGTCTATTATTACATTTATTATAATTGTGGACTTTATTTGGTAGTCTAATGAAACCAAATTAAGTGGCTACCAGGGAGCGAACATGCATAAGAATACATTGATGTTATTGAGAGCACATTAGTCCTCCTGAGTCCTAAAGAATTTAATTTGGAATTCCACTAGGCAAAAAAAAAACCCAACCTATGGAAGAATAAAAAAAACAGTTTAATTGTATGATCTGATTATGAGAAGTGGTAGTTCTGTTTCTTGAGAAAGTATGTTTGTTTTTTAGGAAATACGTGTTCTTATCAACTATAATATATATACTGAGATTGCCCCTGTTTCTGTCCCTATATAATTTATCATCTTTTATTCCAGCCATCTCAAAAATTGACTTAGTTTTGAACGGAATAATATGTATAACGTAGCAGCTGTAAGTTCACTCACTGCCAGTGTACACGGCAGATGTGATGCCACCTTCAATATTTGCTTATCATATCACTTAAGAAACACTATAACAGGATTATAAACTTCCTGAGAAGTTTCAGTGACTTGTTCATTCTATTTCTTAATTAAGCGTAGTGGTGTGTAAAAGCGCTCCCTATTCAGGTCCAACCTTAACAGGCGACGTCCCTATGCAAGTTGTAACTTCATCAGTCCCATGGGCCTTTTTCCTGATTCTGCTGTTTACTTTCAGGAGCACAATACAGTAAAATTAACAACTACTGTTAAAAATAGGTGGGGAATGTGTGCATGATATAAAAAAATCCCTGTCTAAAACCATGGAATGTCCTGCTGTGTGTCATGAAGATATCAAAACTTGCACCATTTCAAACCAAAGGCAGGGTTGGTCGCTCGGAGCCAGCCTTTTCCTTGGCAGATGCCCCTGCTCCTTGCTTGTCACCCACCGCCCAGCCTTTGCTGACTGCCCCCTTCACCTGGCCCAGCAGCCCCTTTCGCCAGTGAGACAGCGTAGCAGAAGACAGCAATAGCTCTGAAGTCATGGTAGCATTAAGGCAGCGAGGCATTAGATGGTCAGATATTAGAGCTCCTTTCTATTTTTTTCATTTTTTTTTTAATCTGATCCTGCCTTGTCCTGAGCACACTCAGCACTCACTGACTCCTTCCATGAGAGCTGGGGTCACTTAACGTTTTGGTAATTAAGTTCTTTTGTCGTGAGGCAGAATAAAGAAAATGGCAATAGTGACACGTTAAACTATTTGGATCTGAATTGAGACCGTCAGGCTGAGTTTTGGTTGCTTGTGTCACAGACATGCTAGAATGCTGCGCTGCGTAGTATAACTGTCCTTAAACAATAACCCAGGCACTGCAGTAGAACGTATCATAAAAATGTAATTAATCCATTATGACAGTGGAAGTGTAACTGTAGTTACTGCTAAGATTAGCCTTAAATTGTTATATCTTATCAAAAGCAAATATGTTTAAATTTAGCAATCAGTTCAGTGGAAGAAGAAATTTAAAAGCACATGCATTATCTGAGATGACATAGAGCCACGTTAATCCCCTGTTTTGTTTGTGCACAAATTTCTTTACATAGTTTATTTTCTTTTTTCCACCATGATCTGATGTTATTCCCTCAGTTAGAATTAATGAGCATTTATCAAGGGACTATTTGTCTGGGTATTTCTTTTACAGTATTACTACCAGGATCCTCATTTCTTTGGTAGGCTTATCTACTAGAATCATAAAGGCAAGATAACATACGTGCAAAGTCTTAACTGTTTGAAAAGGTCCTTACTAATTAATAATTCCTGTACACTTTATTTTTCCTGTCCTGATCTAAACTTTGAGCTATTTCATTTTCCATGTTCCTCAACATCCCATCTGTCTCCCTAGCCTGTCATATTTCTCAGTTAACAGATGAGAAAACTTTACTATTTTCACCCTAATGGGAATTACTTTATATTTTCCCTTACCATTTTTACATTCTTGGAATAATAGCAACTATGCTATGAGATACAGTGAAGTGAAGGAGGAAGATGGTGTGATAAGGAAATATTATTACCTTAGATAATTCTGTGGCAACTGGGATAGACATCCATACATTTATCTTCTGTTTCTTGGGGACTTTATTTTGTTTTGTTTGTTATAGCAATGGCTCAGCTACATCTGAAGATCTTTTCTGGAAACTGGATGCTCTGCAGATGTTTGTTTTTGATCTTCACTGGCCAGAACCAGAATTTGCCCACCATTTAGAGCAGAGACTTAAACTCATGGCCACTGACATGATAGAAGCCTGCGTTAAAAGGTACAGTTGATTAATTAAAAATTGGGAGATATCTGAAAATTAACATAGGAACAGTCATACTGGCTCACAGAGGTACATCTGTAGCAGAATCCTGTCATAGGAGTCGGGGTATGACGTGTGTGTTTCCCAGCATCTGGCAGTCAGCAATTTGGCAACATCTAGGAAATACCAAGGAGAATTTCTGCATATGTTGTGAATAGGTTCTTGGAAGTGAATAAACCAGGTCTCTTTTCCATTCCATATTTGTGGCAAATATTAACAAATCTCAGAATTCTGCTAGAAGAAATCTGTAAGTCAAGTCATCCAACTGAAAATAAGTTTTATATTGCTGAGCTTCTGGTAATTATAGCAAGCATAGCATTTTTTTCTAGACCAGTATCTTATCATTATGGGTATATTCTTTTAAATTAAGCATAGAATAAGATCTAAGAAGATTTCTGCCATAGCTTTCAGTATATATCATTGAGTTTAGAAGAAATATCTGTATGTCTAGAAAATTTACAAGGGTCTCCTAATAGGTGCTTCAGAAGCCATCTGACATACACAGAAATCTTAGTCTGAACACATAAAAATACTGGTTTTATAAAAACAAATAGAAGAATGGGGGAAAAAGTAAAGAAGCTTTGTAGACATTTTAATAGTGTCAATCGGAAAATAGACAACATTGATAAGGAAGGCTGAAGAAACAAAGAACCTTTAACATCCACTAAGGTTAAATCTGGTAACACAGTATTTCATTATTTTCTATTAAGCACAGAAGGAACAAGGAGAACCTCAGGCTTAGTATATGAGCCTGTTGTTAGAGCTACAGTGATGAAATCATGGTAAAAAAGGCAGAAGTATTTCACAGACTTTTTTATTTTGGAAAGGGGATTCTATAGTTAATGGAATAAAAGTCTAAACTCTGTAGCAAAGGAAGATATGAGGCAATATCTACTAAAATTGAAGTCATGTAAGCTTACATCCGTCTGTTCTAAAGAATTTGGCATAGAAGCTCAGTCAACTATAAATATCAAACAAATCTTAGAAAAATGGTGAGATCTCAAAGTACTGGAAGACTATCACTATGAACTTAGTCTTAAAAACTGTAGAAGGAGTAGCATTGAGATGCAGTAACGTATTGATTATATTTACTTTAAGCCTGTAAAAAAAATGAAAAAAATCTTTACACTGTCTTACCAACAGGACTAAAATACAAAGATGTGTATAATTAGTACTAGTTAAAATAATTTATGGAAAAATGTATCTTTTCAAATTCATCATACCTTTTTTAAAGATTATTACATATCAATATGGAAAGACAATTGTGTTAATATAAATATAGTTGGATTTATCCTAGGCAATGAGTCTAATGCTAGATATTATCTAAAACTTTGCACCATGCCAGATTTGACTGTGTGGACTCTAGTGGACACAAAAAATAGGTTAAAAATGGCTCACTGCCAGTACCACAACCAAAAGCTGAGAACAGAGGCAATTACAAAAATAATTCCTTATGGGTGAGTTTTTGGTCTGTGATACCAATCTGAACATCTTTACTGCTTGCTTTTGTAGAGAATAAGAAGATTCTGGTGGCAATAAATGAAGGCTTAATTAATATTACAGAATGATCCTAGTGTCAATACATAAAATAATATTTTAGAGTTAATAGATAACATACTAGTGTTAATACACTGTGTTAGTGTGATCAAAGATACTGTACATCAGGCAATAAAGTAAGTAAATTATATCCACAGGGTGGATTGTATTAGACAGTAGCAAGTCAGAAACCAATAATGGAACTATTCTGTTATAACTCTTATTGTGATACTTCTATGATCTATAAGACTTTCTAAAGTGGAAATACGGTGCTTCTGTTCCCATCTTCTTAAAATATTGTGTCAGTTTCTGGTACCCACATTTGAAAACAAGGGTGGAAATAAACATTACTTTTATATTTACATATTCTGAGCTATTATAATTTATTTCAGTGACATTGCTCCTTATTTACGCCGGTGTGAGAAAAAAATAGGGGTTTTGTATTATATATCTCCTGATACATCTTACTTTTCTATATGGATATACTATATATACTTGTTTAATAATAAACTCCTTTTCTTCAATGAATTTCTTTTTTCTGTTAAAGCAATAAGAGGATTTTAAAATTATACTTCATAGGAGCAAGTATTTGGTATGATAAACTGCATTTTAACATAGAAGTGCTGGAAAATGTGGGGTATTTTCAATGCTTTAAATTGTTCTTAGTCATTATACAAGGAAGCATATTTTTATCTAGTAGGCAAGATAATACTTCTATTATTATTCTGAATTAGCTGAAGCCGTGCAGAACCTTGAGATTACCATCAGTGCAATTGTTTATTGAATGCGTAGATATTCTGCACTTACAGAATTTTATTTCTAAGATGTTCTCACATGCATGTACATTGTTAAGCCAACATGTTTAGTAAGGTTTATACATATGTACACTGGTTGTTCAGGATTATCAAAGACTCATACTATGAATTGCATTTTAATAAACAGAACAAGAATTGCATTTGAACTAAAGCTGCAGAAGATGAATAAATCGACAGACTTGCGTATCCCTTCTTCTCTATGTACAATGTTTAATGTCTTAGTTGATGCCAAAAAACAGACAGCTAAACTTTGCATACTGGATGGGGGGCAAGAGGTAAGTGGAGTTTTGTATGTTTAATTCCTATGTTTGGTTAATCTGAAACATCTCACACTGCAGACGGTTCTTAGTAGATTAATTTCAAACTAGCTGAAATGTGTCACATAGCTCTGTTTGTACAGGAGCATGCATAGGCTGTTCCCTAGAAGTATCATGCTAGACACAACCCCTCGTCTTCCAGCAAGGAAGACATAGAGTGCTTCTGTAATTTATTTGCTGTGACCTATGAGTCTGTTGAACATTCAGAGGATTTCTTGACTCACAGCCCCTCTGGGAATTTCTGTTGGGTTGCAGCAGAGAAACAGCCCACTTCAGGACTCTTTTGTAATAGTAAAATAGAGCCAAAATGTTGTCCTTTGCAACCAGGTTTTAAACAAGTAAGGTTTGTTTTTAAATGGTTCATATACCCAGTGTTCATGCCTGTACACATGCTGAAAATAGAGGAAATAAATAATCAGGTCATTTGGTGGGATTTTTTATTTGGTCTTCAAGGCCAGGGAGTGTTTTGGCAGTAGTCTGTTGCCAGGACTGTAGATACTCCGCAATGGAGCTCTGATGTGCTTTTGAAGGATATGTAGACTTCACTGACTACTGTCCTTCCTATGTTGTCACTCTCAGGAGGAATAACCTGTGAAGTGAAAAAGGCATACTATGTAGACTGGTGAGAACACCAGCATAAAATTAAAACCATTCTTGCTGTGCTAATGCATTAGCAGTGTAATTTTATTTTATTTGGTTTTGGAGAGAGGGCAAAACCATTTGTCAGAATTTGGCAACAAAAAAAAATATGTCTGCTTTAGGGAGTTTCACGTTTAAATTATTTGGTCATATTGTTTCTTTTGATTTTTCCATTTCTATGCTATGCTCTTCATTTTATTGACTCATCTTTTTAAGTTAGCATATTTGATGTAATTGTCTTTTTTTTTTTTCCAATTCAATGAGACATTCATCATTTTCCTGTTCTACTCTGTCATCTTTATTTTTCCTTTTGGTTTTCCGTGACATGAACCAGTTTGCTAGTCAATGGGTAAGTGTCTTTTCATTGTTTTATAACCTACATTTTTTCTTTGACTATTGAAAGTCACTTTTAATTTTAAATGGTAATACTGCTTTTCATGTTAATCTGTTAGCCTAGCACTCAGAATTCCTTTACAGCTTGACATTGCTACAGACTGTTTTATCAGCTTCTTAGTTCTTCTTTCCGTGTTAATCCTCTAAGGTGGTTCCAGATGAATTCTTCACTCTTCTGCTTTTCAGACCTAGTCTCCTGTCTTACCAGGTCACAAGATTTTGGGCTCTTTCACCACTCAGTGAGGCAAAAGAGCAACAAACAATTTTTTTCAGGGTCATCAGAAGTTAACCACAACTAGCAACTCTTTGCCTGAGACAGATGCTTCCATTTCATCTTTTACTTAGTGTCTGAGCAGTAACCTGCAAACACACACATTCCCACCCTTCTTTGGGGACAGGAAATACCAGTACCTCCATAAAGACCTGAAGGCAAATGGGGTAGATTCATTCTCCACAGTCACACCATTCCTCTTACCTGCTCTGGATGATGCCCCCTGCACTGTCAGCCAGTCCCCTCAGAGCTAAAGGTCATCATTTGCAGTTACCTTTTGAACTGCAGACCCTCCCTCCCCAGAGTCTCTTCTAAAATTTCTCGTTCTCTAGATTTTCAAGCCCCATCATACACTCTTCACAACACCAAAACAGAAGTACCGTCCTTGTTCCCTACTAGGTCTGATCATGGCCCCAAATGATTCCAGTGCTTCTTTTCAGTGCAAGAGTTTGACAATTTAGTATACCTGTGATGAAATACATACCTCTTTCAAAATCCCCAAATTAATCTTCATCTCAATTCATCTAATATACCAAAGGAATCTCAAATTCCTTACATATCAGAAATTATCAGATAATATGGAAACTCCTTCTTTCTTATAAATTTGAATGCTTGTCTATCAGCTGCTTCTCCATTCCCAAGGGATTTTTTTAAGATTAGAAAAAAATAGGCATTTCAGTTGCTTGTAGCTGATATCATGGTTGTTTGAAATGCTTCAGGATGTGTTGGGTGAGATACTTTTAGAATCTGCCCGTCTATCAAAGCAGGCAGGAATTCATCTCATAACATAAAGAGTTGCATCTCTGCCTCCTCTATAGCAACTCTGGTGTTTCCAGTTAGCCACTTGGTCTTGAAACCTTTTCAGTATTACCTTTCTTTCCTCATCCTCCTCCATCTTCATTTTAGTCTCGAACATGGTCTTTTCTGCCAGTGAAGAAAAGCATTCTATAACATTTTTTAAAAGGTCTGTTCATTCACCTAAAGCTCAACACCAAATATCCATCTGATAATTTCTAGAACTTACTCTGCAAATGCTGGAAGGTATTATTTCATGATAGTTGGATTCTAACATCTCCTTGAATACAGCCTATTCAGAAGTAGTACAGAACTATGAGCAGTTGTACACCTTGCTCAAGTAGATTCAGATGCAGTTTTCCCTGTGTTGTCAGATAGGAGGGAATTCTTTCTTATGTAATTAAGGCACGGCTACCAATAATAGCACCTTGAGTTTAGAGTTTAAATTTGAATCCCCAGGTTCTCCTACGTTACTTCATGCACTGCTCACTGTCCTCCAAAATGTCTTCCAGTTAAATCTGCTCTCATAAAGAGTTGCTAAGTTTGCCGTTTAGGAGGGATCCCTTCCTTGCCTTCTGGATATCACCTTAAAATCTAAGAGAAGCACAGCATCATTTGGTTACAGGCATAATCAGTACAACAATGTAATCATTGTGTTTAAAGAGAGCTCAGCTGGTTGGATGCCTTCTGCACTGGTTGGCAATTGCCTTACAAGGGCTTGAGAAACAGGTGCAGGGGAGAATCATCTTGTTTCGTACTAACTGTTGGTGCCTGCAGTCTGCTTCATGGACAACCAGAATGGCAATTCATGGAGTACAGGGGAAGAGTACAGGAAGATGTCTAAGTAACATACTGGCTGCTTCTATTTCTCAAACAGTTGCCTGCCCAGCTTCTTAGCATGTACTCTCGGGTAGTTGTGCCACTTCCTCTTTCCTGAACTGGAAGCCAATAGGTCCTACTCCTTTACCGTCCATGGATCCCAAGTCACGGAATCACAGGATGGTAGGAGTTGGAAGGGACCTCTAGAGATCATCTAGTCCATCCCCCCTGCCAAAGCAGGTTCACCTAGGGCAGGTTACACAGGAATGCATCCAGACAGGTCTTGAAAGTCTCCAGAGAAGGAGACTCCACAACCTCTCTGGGCAGCCTGTTCCAGTGCTCCGTCACCTTCACAGGAAAGAAGTTTTTCTTCATGTTGAGGTGGAACTTCCTGTGTTCCAGTTTGTGCCCATTACCCCTCATCCTATCACTGGGCATCACTGAGAAGAGTCAAATGAGTAGCAGCAGTAAGGGAAACGTTTTCTGTCACACAACAATCAATGCAAGATTTTTTGGCCTTTGTTATCTGTGATAAATAGTTTAAAACCTATTAATTTATGACTTTCTGATCCAGATGCTGCAGTATTCTGGCAACATTCTTTTTGAGTATGATAGGTAAGAATCACACAGGAAATATTGCTGGAAGCAAGAATCAAATAGAAAATGTCTCCAGGGCCACTTAGACCAACAACTTGTTAGATCCAAGCAGGACCTTAGATGTCAGTCACAGCTTATTTGGGCAGCATGAACAGAGTAAATGCCATTGACCTATACTGTTGAGTGCTTCATAGCAGAACATGTCTAGAAGCTATTTTAGTTGTTCCTGGATTCCAGCCTCCCTGTAGCCTGTCATGCTTATAAAAGAAGAGACATCCATGTCAATTTGGTGAAAAAAGAATGATGTGCCATTTCAGTGGAATGTGCCACAGCTAGTGCTACGTATATCTATAGAATAATTCAGGGAAAAGTGGGGTTGAATTTTATTAACTTTGTTTCTGAAGCTATTTTGGTTCATAGAATTCAAGGAGAGGCTTGTTTACCTGCCTAAGTAGTAGAGGAGTATAGCCAATTTGGTAATAAAAGTGCAGAGACAATTTAATATGCACATAATATTGTAGTGTTATATGTTGACAGTAGCAGTTTCTGTTCAGATGATCACGTGTAATTTATTTTCACAGCCATCCAACTTTGAAACAAACGAAGGAAAGATAGCTTGAAAATTTTGGAAAAAAAATAAAAGTAATTACAAACACCAAATCCAATATTGGGACTTAGTGAGGTAGAATGGGGAAAAAAAAAAATTGGATATATTGTAGAAATGAGCAACCACAGGATTTAGGAACAAACTTCTCTTTCTCCAAAAACACAAGTATCAAAAGGCACTAAAATACTTTGTCTCCTTCCAAATACTACTAAGAGACGAGAGCACATCTGACAGACCAGCTGGATTGTCCTCAAAAGACAGACTTTACATCTCCTGACACACTTTACTACTAAGCATAGGGTTTTTTTCCCCATGTACCTCCTACAGCTGCAGCTTTATTTTGTATTTTACAGAGATTTACTCTAGGGCAGCTGGAAAGGCAGAGCCGCGTTCTACATTACCTCCTTCAGGGGCTTTGGGATGATGCTGAAAGACTCCACAATCTGTATTCAAATAATTTAGCTGTGGGAGCTAACTTGCCTAGATTCAGACTCTATGTGGACTATGGTGACATCAGCCAGCAGAGGAATGTAAAGGCATAACTATCCATAAAAGTGTTTGGAAGAAGAGTGAGAGCAGGCTTGGCAGAAGTAGAAAACCTACAATTCCACAAGTGCTGATTTCAGGATCCTGCACACAACCTTTTCAACTCATTTGATTTTATCATTAATTCTACAATATTTGTCATCTTCTTAAAGCCTGTCTTCTGGAGTCAGTCTTCAATGAGGATTGGAAGTCTTTTTTTGCCAGGGGTAGCTCTTTTAGTGGAATTTGACGTTGGGGAGAAGTAGGTTAAAAAATTTATAATCTCATGATTTGCAAAATGAACCTGGAAAAAAATTCAGGTTAAAATTAAAGAATTATTTCTAAATAAGTGTCATAAGTTGGAGCTTTGTGATTTAAAAATAATTTTATTTAGTTCTTGTTTTTCTTGGACACACAATGAAGTTACTGGTTATGTTCCATTCCTACAAAATTATATTTGCCTTTTGGTGAGAAAAAAAAAAAAGAAAAGGAAAAAATGCAAAAATATAGGAACTGATCTTAGAATATACATAGATCCATTAATTTAATATGCTGTGGAGATAAAGTTGTGGAGAATTTATGGGAGGGACAACTGTGATTTTTCATGGATCAGAGGAATATGTATAGTTTTGACATGCATCTGTGGGAGAATAATTACTGTTTTCAGAGAGTAAAAAACTATTGCCTTCTGAAAACTGCAGGCAACAGATGTCACAGGCCGTTCGGGGTGATTTAAGTCCTTAGCAGATCAAGAGAATAATATATTGGTAAAGACATTTTTATGGTTAGAATAAGATATCTGAAATTGTGGAAAGTTCTGTGATGTATTTCTAATACACTCTTTCACTGTTCCAAGATGTTTGCTGCTGTTTGTCTGAGATGTGTATTCACACTTTCTGAGTGCTTTTAAACTTCAAAAGAAATGAAAACCAAAAACTAACAGGCTTAGTGTTGGTACCAGTAGCAGGTACATATGTGTGGGCAAACACATCTCACAGTTTTAGTCTCTCTTAATTTAAACACAAGTTCAGTAGGTGCACTGTTTAGAAAATCATCCCTAAATATATTAAGCAGCTCAGATTTGATGTTTTGGTTTGTATAGTAATTCTGAGGCAGATGAAAAATAGCCTTTAAAAACTTAGAACTCTGAAAACTATTAAGCTAGCAGCTGCTAAGTTAAGCTAATGTTTATAGTGACCTCAGTACTTTTACTCCGAGCATTATGCTGTTAGCTGTTCCAAGTAGCCTTGAACTATGAAGACAGGGTTAGTCTTTACAAGTCACATTTTCTGTGAAGTGGCTATTGGGGACAATCTTTGCTGTCAGATAAATGTTTCTAAAGGAAGAATTACTGTTTAAATTGATGTGCCTCCTTGACAGAATGGGATCCCTAGTTCCTGTTAATTTCAGGAGAGAACTCTGTAGTATTATCTAAAAAGTCTTTCAGATTTATTTTAAAAGCATTTACTTAAAGGCACCTTCTTTATGAAAAAGCAAAAGAAAAAGGCTATGAAGAATGAACTCTGGTTTATTATGCCTTTTATGGCCTATTAATTTGTTACCATCTATTCTGCTTTGTTGATGAAATTTTAATTTTGCCCTTGCTTGAGCATATTGTAAGATTTGTATAAACTGTGGCTCACTGTGCTAACAGAAAGGCTCTTTTAGGATGAACAATTGGAGCTCATTTTATTTCTAGAGGACATTTAAAATAACTTATGAAAGAGAGTTGTCAGACATGAAATGCTGTATTAATTAAATCTTATTCTAGTCTTTTTGCTTCTCCAGCTAAACCAACCCTTTAGAAAAAAAAATACATGGCCACCTTAATTATATAGGAGAAGACAAAAAGTATCCTTCACATTCCTTCGCCTGAATAAGAATAAGAACTCAATTCATCTAAATAATAACCCCATTAGCTGCTTAACTCAACAGTGTACATGGGAAAATTTTCAACAGAGAATGTAAGGAAGTCTTGATTGGGTGGATCGTTTTCAAGGGTTTGTTCTTCTGATGTTCAAAATGATAATTTTCAGTAAATCTGATCTAGCAGGGTTGTCAGCTTTGTACCATTTATGACTTATGACAAAAGTGTGTGTTCATATACATGCTAATGCTTCTTTATCTTTTTAAATACAGCAACAATACCACTCAAAAATAGATGACTTGATTGAAGAAACTGTTAAAGAAATTATTTCACTTCTTGTTTCAAAGGTAAAACTATTTAGGTTTTAATTTATAATAAAGCAGAAAATATATCTCTAATTATTGAACTCCTGAAATGTCTTTAAATATTACAGTTTTTCTATACACAGTGAGATTGGAGGGGACAACAACATGATTTGTAAATAACAGTCATGCAAATAATATTGGATTTAATTTTATAACCCGTTAAGTAAACAATTTCTGTGCAACCTGCCAATCAGATAAGTTTGTCTTCTGTATTTCTGTTATCTATAAGAACTGCTAGCAGCTAGTAGAACTGGTAGGACTTGATTATGTCAATATTAAGTAATAGCATGGGGGTTTTTTGTTTGATTTTTCACATGAAACCTTTCTTCCTATTACTAAATAGTATTTAAATTTTGTACTAAGAGATGGAACGCATCCAGAGTGTCAGTATAATTTTTAATGAGATTTTGTTCCACAAACCATTTAATTTAAAAATATTTTATAAGTTCTTATTTCTTGAGATTGACTTTGTAGGGTTTTATATTTAAAAAGAAAATATGTTTTGACGTGATATAGGGACTTGGAGAGTAAGTGAAGAAAAGTGAAACAACGCCTTGTCTTACTGTATCACCTCTACTCCAGTAGAACTCCTAAGTGCTTGATACAAAATAAAATCTTTCAGTCCCTAGTAGTTTGAAGGACACAGCAAATAATGACAGAAGAGAAAGATTTTATAAGATGTTTTGTTATCTGTGCATTGCAAGCTACCCAGATATATCTGATTTTCAAAGTAGGAGAAATAAGCCATAAATTCACAATTTGTGAGTTAGTGGCAAAAAAATAAGGCTCTGGCCATATTTTCATCATGCCTTCTTTTTCACTTGTCAGAGCTTGCTAGCAGTGGGTGGAGGGAGCAGGAATCTACTT